>CAUYSK010049084.1:0-33992 GCA_963575035.1 Avahi laniger
TTGGCCAGGTGTGGTGATGGACGAGGGTGGTAGTGGAGGAGGTGGGAAAACTGGTTAATGTTAGTACAGATTTTGAAGGCAAAGCTGGAAGGATTTACTGATAGTTTTTACTCTAGGATGGAAATGAAAGAGAAGAGTCAGGAATAACTCCAAAATGTTTGACCTGAGTATGTGGATGTCTGGAGAAGTCATTCCCTGAGAGGAGGAACTCTTTAAGGAATACCTAGAACTGTGCTTATCACACAGGGGATATGTAAGAAGTCTTGCTTCTTTTCCCTTTTACTGCACCCTAATCCTCAGCTCCATATAAACATCTTCATTCCTGATGACCTTCCTTTCTAAACTAATCTGGGAGGAGGTGGGGGCCATATCTGCCAAGCTTACTGTGGAATATCTACCTTGTAGAGTATGTAATAGGAACTTGATAAATATTTATTGAATAAATGAATAAGTGAGAGTAATTATAGTGCACCAAAAAAAGTAATAAAATAACCTGGACTAATGAATTATCTAGCTAATGTGGTATGTCTACCTTCCTTCTTCAATTCTTGGTACCATGTTAGCAAATTGCACAAAGAAGTAGACCAGCGATGAGGGTCAACACAATGTGGCAGACATACTGGAGAAATGTTTTAGTCCTCTTCAGGTTAAAGCATTTGGAAGCATACTTTGCTACAACAATTAAGGTATCACTGTAAACCTTTTTTTCAACAAGATACTGAGTGTATCAGTTAATTTTAGTTTTAATTTTCTGGGAAGATCTTGCTATCATTGCTAGTCCAAACATATTTTTACATCCACTTATTGAATACTTAATATATTTCAAAAACTATCTAACACTGAGCTAACTTAATTTCATTCATTCATTTCTGTATTAATTTTACAAAATATTCATCAAATTGATACTGTACTATATGTGCAAAACAAGATCCTTGTTTTGAAAGGGTTCACATTATTGTGATGGGTGTACGTATTCTAGAAAAGCTTGAAAAATTCTTTGAAATATTACTAATTTACTTGCAAGATATCAAAATGTTTCTGTTATCAATACCACTTTACCATAGATTTACTTTCTAATCACAACATTAATAGCTTTTTAATGGAGCATTTAGATATGTATCAAACATATTCTAAACACTCTACATTCATATCTTCATGCAATCATGTACTTAATAGCATTTCTCTATGTTGTGTCCAGCCAAAGTTGCTTTTTGAAAACCTATTAGAATCAAATATTATGAGGAATGAGTGTGATCCATTATCTCTGAAGTATTAAAAGAATGTGATTTGTGGATAAACAAATGCAAATCATTTTGGCACTTCCATTAATGTAAAAGGCAATTTGAATATGAAAGATTTTCCTTGGATGCTACACAAGAAATGGCTTCTGTATTTCAACATTGTATGTGCAGTGACATTCTAGTTAGTACCGGAGATCTTAATTTTGGACACAGCTGAAAAACATCTGATATTATTATTTTCTTTGTATGTGTTTTGGTGTTTGTGTATGGAGTAACAATTCTTTACATATCAATTATTGTCTCTAATAAACATTGAGATTTTTGGACTGTATAGCTGATTTAAAATATTAGTACCATGTTGTAGTTAGTGGGCAGGATTAAATAAGGAAGAGATGAAGTAATGCATAAAATTCTAAAAAATCTGGAAGTAATCTTTGGTGTAAACAACCTGTGGTCTGTCCTCTCCTGGCTGCTGTTGACACTAACTCTGTTTCCATTTCCCAGGTTAAATTTGGCTATTCTGAAAAGTACATTTCCTCTGGCCTCCCCCTTTTTATTTCTTGTCATCTAAAAATTCAGAAATCATCATGGCATTTCAAAATATTAATATAAATACATATTAGTGTGTAAGAAACCCACATTTTATTTAAGAAAGTGTGTTTATTATACGTTGGCCTTCAGAAATATTGCTCAAATTGTTCTAAATTAAGTTGTCTAAATGAAAATTTTTGCTCTTTAAATACTTAAAACTTGGACATATTTCTTGGGAAAAATGTCACAAAATTGAATGAAGACAATTTTAAAAAAACTTGAGTATTTAAAGAAATTGTGATAAACTTCTACATACAATATCCAGACTTAATCATATAACTCCAACATCTCATTGCAGCTTTTTAAACTCCAGGAGCCATTAAAAAAAAAGAGAAAGAGAAAAAAAATCCTCATTGACTCATTCCCTCCTTAAATGAAACCTACAGAGTGAAATTATAAGATAGAGAGAGAGAGAGAGAGAGAGAGAGAGAGGGAGAGAGAGATCCCATTACTGCACAAGCCCACTCATGATGCTCACCTTCTGCTCTCGGGAGTTTAATAAACTCCAGACCATGTGAAGACTCCTAATACCAAGGGAATCTGTGAAATGTGGTTTTAAACTTTCCAGCTTCTATAGTAGTAGTAGATGTCCTAGAAGGAGGTTAGTGTGGTTGCTGACTGTCTCAGCTTAGCCAGCTATCTAGCTCTCCTCATTTGAATGTGTCTCACATGCAGTTTCCCCATCAATGAAATGAGGAGGTTGCCCGGGATGATTTCTAAGGTTTTCATTTTATGATTTCTTAGGTTTTCATTTTCTAGCTCTAGCATCCCAAAGCTATTGATTGGGTGAAGGCCAGAAGCCAGATAAATGCAGATCTGGAATGTCAATTGAAGTCTTCTGGGTTTTATTCCAGAGCTCCTTTCCATTATGGCTGCTGTCTTTGACATTAATTAAATATGTGATAAATAAATACATAGTTATATACAACTATAAATATGTACATATATACAAAATTTAAGCTGGTTTAAACAGGCCTGTGTGTACGAAAATGATTCAGCTTGTTTTGCAAGGGAAGATAAGCCTACCCTCTCTTACCTGTTCCCAGCACCAATGTCTATCATCAATGTCTTCCTCTTCCTGGAAGAAAATATGAGATGATATTTGATAAGTGAATATTCTTTAAGCAGAGTACATGTACATTTGAGCATTGTGCCACAAAAATACAGATTAAAACAAAAAATTACCACGTCCCTTCCCATGGCCGCCCTGCCCTGGCAAACTACCCATTTAACATCTTCCTAGAGAAGTGATTGGTTGATTTCCTCTGTCTTACTCATGAGAGCTCAGTGTGCAGTGACATCGTAGTTAGCACAGGAGATCTTACTACTTCTAAGGTATCTCCTTTTAGAACCTGCTCACTGTTCATTATCAAAGTCATAAATATTCCACATAGCCAAGACTTTCCCTCTATCTAATGGACTTTGAATATTGTAACCTATTTAAATACCTACATACTAAAATCATCTGAATCTTCTACAAAGTTAAAAGTTATTGCCTTTAAGATCCCTTCCTACTCTGAGAGAGAACACCAGATTGACAGCTGGAGATTAAAGCATGCAGGACTTTGAAGCTGTGGCAGCCTTTGCTTAGGCACACGAGAATTATGGCTGTGAATCTCTGAACTGGTTTGCTCCATATAAAGCCAGGACTTGTCTGCAGTTACGTTTATCCTTGACCGAAAGATAAACTAGATGAAATGCAGCATTTATTTAAAACCCACTGAGACCTTCCAAGTTTCTCCCAACTTCAGATAGAGTTCCCTGAGGTCTAGGTCCCTCTGAGCTCTTTTCTCTGCCACTAATTCATGATTTGACCTTGGGGTAGTCATTGTTACTCTCTGTGTCTCTGTGTCCTCATCTGGAAAACTAGCAGGTGGTACTAAATGACCTCTAAGATCCTTTTCAACTTGGCAGTTCATTATTTTTCAGTTTAGGCCCTTTGTCAGTCCCTGAGGCAATGCAGCTCTCCCCCAAATTAATAATAAGTGATGTATTGATTGATAATAAGGCCTCAGTGTAAATGCTTCCATCAATGTATTTCTTTTCTAAAATGATCTTTTATATTCAAGATTATTACTCTGTATTTCTATTAAACTGAGAACAAACACTTCTCTTTAAGCTTGAGAGACTTTAATATTTAAAACTGAATATAATGTTGAGAATGAATTTTGAAGAAAAGAATAAAAAGCCCAGAATAACTGCATCACGGTTCATATTTGATTACCAAGTAAGTTTCAGGTTATTTTGTATCATGTGCTTGCTGAACCTTTCACAAAGTTATTTTGTAGTTGTTCTTGTATATAATTTAAAACTCTACTTTGAATTTATGCTTTTTAAAACCTCAGATGTGTGTACTACATGTGTATTTTATATTATCTATAACTTTGGAAATTATCTGTTAATATTTATTGAGCATTTCCTGGATACATGGCACAAAACTAATGCATTCTCCAGTAGTGAACTGCATTTAAATTAGAAATTCTCCTTGTGGAAGAGACAGTTTAAAAATCATTTTTCTGAATATGATGAGGTTTGTTACAGAATAGATAAAAGCTTACATCCTTGGCTTACCCATTATGCTGTGGCTTCCTGGCTATGTTCTCTCATAGAGAGAAAAATCTTGATAATATAGGGACCAGTACAAACCCGAATGCTTTTGACTAGATGATTAAGTATACTTGGGGAACTTGAGTGTAGGTTATCTCCATATTTAAGTCTGTATTTTTTCTTACAATGAATGTATTTCTTGAAAAACACAAGGTGATATACATCTGAGATTTAGCCTCTGTGTAGTTTATTAAATTGTGTGTGAGAGTGTTTATTAGTGAAACTTAGTATTTAATATTGCTTACTCTAAAATCAGACTGCCTGGGTTCACCTCCATAAGAGTGAACATCTCTAATTCTCATTCTTCTCATTTGTGAACAGAAACAATGACAATCCCTGTTTTGAAAGATTATGGTAAACGATGAACACGGAAGGCTTAGAACTGTGTCTGGCATAGACAAAAAACATGGTAAATAAAACCTAAAAGCTTAGATTTTGTTGGTGCATACTTTTTGATAAGGAAGTGAGTGTTCTGGAAAGATAAAATAGCGAGGATAGGAAAATAGAAGGAGTTTAAGGTTAAATATATATATTCCAGCTAAAGAA
This sequence comes from Avahi laniger, assembly GCA_963575035.1. NCBI lineage: Eukaryota > Metazoa > Chordata > Mammalia > Primates > Indriidae > Avahi > Avahi laniger. The sequence goes on from CAUYSK010049084.1 coordinate 4,986, forward strand.
CAAAAATGTGCAAGGTCTTGGGGTTCTCCTTTTCAGCATAATCATAAACCTTTCATCTTGCCAATGAATGAATAAATTGGATAAAGAACAGAGAAAGGATGTCGTCTATATAATTATTATTGTGAGGAATCTTTTGTAAATTGTGTGTGGAGCTTACTGTGGATGGTAAGATGGTCTTTGGAGCAAACTTTATTTTGTAGAATCTAACATTGTGCTAGCATTCCACTTACATATATGTCATTTTACCAGAAATGAAAAATATGAGAAATGAAAAATAACGTGAGCTATTGATTGGTATGTTGGCAACTTCCAAAGTGGGGCTGACAAAGAATTTGGACAATAGTCTGGGAATTCAAAAGAATCATGACAAGTTGGAAAATTAAGCCCTAATTAATTAAAATGAAGTTAGATTGAAAGAAAGTTTCAGCCACTAGCTAATGAAGGGGAGGTATGAATGACTGAGTTAATAGAAATGTAAAAGAAAAACATCTAAGGATGAAAGGGAACCCCAAACAGAAGATGAAGAAGGAAGTCAGTACTATGATTTTTAGTTCATGAAAAATCTCAGGGGCAGTATGGCATGGCAAGACAAGCCCTAGACTATATAAATTTGCATATAGCATAAAGTATTTGGGCTTCCATTTTCATTCAGTAAAATAAAGGATTTAGACTATCCTCTAGTACAGTTATCTTACAGTCTAAAAATTCAGTCATTGCTTTGCCTTTAGAACAATTAATATATAAGTATTCTCTTTTGAAAGTATCATTTACCTTTCTCTCACAGAAAGGCGCTCATTCCTAATATGTGTATATCTCAAATACTTTCCTTTTGATAGCTTTTTTATTATTCTGCTCTTTGTCTGTATTTAAGTTTCTTGTATGTGTTATTTCAGAAGTCACTAGAGAAGGCTTAGTCCATATTGCTTTAGATGATAAAAATTCAATCATTTTGCAAATTCATGCATTTGGTAAACTACTTCTCATCGGTGTATCTATAGGCTTGTCAGTAACTTCCAATGGTATTTAGTTGCATTATACACCGTGTGTTTTATTGACCTATATGCCTTTACCAATAATCCATCCTTTTTATAATCATCTGCATAAACTATTCTGGTCCCGTGTTTCCCTAAAGAAACATGAATAGTATCTAGACTATGTGGGGAAAAAAAGCTGCAGCAAAAAAACAAACTGAGTTGTTCCTAGGCGAGTACACCAAACACAAAAGGAACTGAAGGAGAGGCGAAGTATATTGAATTTCTTTCTCATTAAACCAGCTTCCTGATATTCATTATACCTTCTTAATCCTCAAGAGGCCCTCCCTGATTTCTTTCAGGTCCTGCCAACAGCTTATTTTCATAATAGGTAGTGTTCTGGCTACAAAGAGCTGTGCTTTTTATAAGCACTAAGCCTATTTTGGAGCCCTCAAATTCACTGATGTACCAGTTGACATCTTCTATTATATGCCTACTATGTGCCTAGGTGATGAGAGAGTTAGCCTTTTAAAGCCCTGTCTTGCATAGCTACAGAAAAGCTGTAAGGGCGAATATTTATGTTTATTCTCCTCTACTGCTTGCTATCTGTATGACCTTGCACAGGTTATTTCACTTCTGTAAGCCTCAGTTGTGTTCTATAAAATATGGATAATGCTTATATCTGCTTCACTAGCTGGCTTAAGGAATAAAAGAGACCCCACGCAAAATTTTTAGTCGATAAACTCATATTACTGCTAGTCATGTTAGCTAGTGTTTGGAGAATATTTATATATATGTGTGTGTGTGTGTGTGTGTGTGTGTGTGTGTGTGTGCGCATAATACAAAACAATCATGTGGGTGTGATGGATATCTGCCTCTGGGTCCTGCTCACATTGGGTACTCAACATTCATTGTTTAGTTGAAGGACTAGATTCAGATGTTGGGCAATTTGTGATTGTAAGTGTACAGAATAAGAAATGACCATATTTTGTGGGAATCCTTTGTGAATAGAAATAGCAGCCAGGGTTGTTCATCTGTCTCTTCCTTTTCCCTCCCTCCCTTCCTCCCTCCCTTCCTCCTCTATCCCCTTTCTCTTTCTGAATTGATTTGGTGGCAGATCCTCACGGAGATAGAAGGAAACTGGGTGGTTTCAGAAGTTTCATCCTGTCTTCTACCTTCTCTTGGACTGAGTCTTAGGCTTTTAGGCTAAAAGATTCATAAATGCATACTGTCGATCCAGACTTTTCCTTCTTGGCTTTATGGTAAAAATAGACAAAATGCCTGGAAAATAATGGAAGAAATTCCAGGGCAGTCGCCACATGGGGAAGCATTTCTAATAGGATCTTTTATTGAAACTGAAGTTATGAGAATGGAGATAACAATAAAAAGCTTGTATTGCATCATTGCCTTTTAATAGATTGTATTGTAAAAGCTGTTTTTTATCTCAGAAAAATGTCCTCCTTCAATCACATTCCCAAGACATTAGATAATCTGTTTTCTGAAAATTGAGTATATAGTTAATGTCAAACTGTTTTCTAGCCCTATTTTCCAAGTTTTTCTTCTTCAAGCACAAAGGCTTCACAGGTATGTGCAAAGTCTGCTCACAAAGGGGATACATGGGTGTATAAAAATGATACAGAACGGTCAAAGCCATAGTATAAGAGTGAAAATATTTTGAAAGGCAACCTTCTCTACTGAGGGTTTATTCAGAAGCTATTGCAATAATAATACCATGATGTTGGATAGACTATTAAGATTATACACCAGAAAACAGGTTTGCCTGGGCTTCTTATAATTAGCTTTCCAGCCTCACAAATATTGTTTCAATGTGCTGCTGCAGCTGGACCTTTTTTCACCAGGTATAGGTTATTTAGGAGGTCACCTTTGCAGAAAATGAGGGAGGGAAGGTCACAAAGAATATCTCATTTGCCTCATTGTTTAAAGTATACATATCCTTGGTGTATCTTCTTTAATTATCACTTTCAGTAATAGTGTGAGCTAATAATTTCTTTCTCTATTTCAAACAGAAAAATGAAACACAGAATGGCTTAATAACTTATTCAGGACAACAAATAACCTGTCATTTCTTTGAAAGAAAAAGCTCGAAGTGTCTCATTTACTACTGTATTCCCAGTTCCTAGCATGGTGCACACAGCAGATGCTCAAGAAGTTATTTGCTGAAGGAATGAATGAGTATGGAAGGAAAGAGTAAATAAATAAATAAATGATGTTAGATCCAGAACAGAGGCCCAGTTCTACTTGTTTCCCCAAACTGTGTGTTTCTTCTACTATTCTCTGGTCTCTCCACTGATATTTATCCCAGAGAGAAAGTTAAGGATTTGAGAAATGCTAAGGTCTCAGACTGAGAAAGCTTGTTCTTTATGGCATTCTTAGCACCTTGGCCAGCATGTGAGTGAGCAGTGGATCTGGAAACAGCTGGTGAAAGAAAAAGGAACTTAGCAATACATTGTCTTATTGAGCTGGGAGAATAGAAATCACATCCCTGGTTTGATAGGATCCAGGGATGAATGTAGGTACAAATTCAAATTGGAAAGGTATTAAGAAGGGAGAGGAGAGATAAGAGAAGTTGAAGTCTATTTCTTTACCTGATGATAGAACCAAAAACTATAAGTCACCAGGATTTACCTCTGCATAAAATATATTTATGTATTTTTCCCTAGAGAATATGCTATGTGGCAAAGAATTCAAAAGAGCATTTAAATTGTTCACTATGTATATTTTTTGTAAAGTAGATTGAAAAAGTATTTGTAAGAAGAGCTAAAAGCTTTGTAAACCATGACCATGATATGATCATGGTTTTCATTGACATTTATATGAGGAAAAATAATTGTGAAGGAATAATTTAAATAAGTTTTTACCTTTTAAAAATTTGTTTTTTAGTAATAGATTTGAAATACACAGTTTGGAAATAAAAAAGAAAGAAGTAGAAGGAAATATTTGCAAACTGAAATCTAATAATAGATTTGTATCCTGAATGTTTAAAGAACTCTTATAGCTCAATAAGAAGACAAAGAACACAATAGAGAAATTATCAAAATGTTTGAGAAGACAATTCCCTAAAGATATATGAAAGACAGATAAGTACATGAAAAGGTGCTCAACATGATCAGCCATTGGTAAACATAAATTTAAAATCACAATGAGCTACCACACCTTTATTAGAATGGCTAAAATTTTTTAAAAACTGACAATATCAAATACTGTGAAGAATGTGGAGCAGCTGAGAAACCTTATGCATTACTGGTGGGAATGAGAAATGATAAAGTTGCTTTGGAACACGTTTGGTGGTTTCTAATAAAATACTGCCAAGCATTCCTACTTCGATATTTAGCAAAGACAAGTGAAAATATAAGCCCCCTTTTCTGAATTTACCACCGAAAATTAAACCCATATTTAATGTATATAATAGTTTATTTATAATTGCTAAAATATAGAAACAATTGCTTAATGGATAAACAAACTTGGGTACAGCTATATAATTTATATATTCAGCAGAAGAAAAAAATTCATACAGCAACATGGATGAATCTCACATGCTTTATGCTAAGTCAAAGAAGCCATCTCAAAAGCCTATATACTGTATCATTTCACTTATATGAATAGTTTGGAAAACACAGAAGTATAGGGACAGAAAACAATTAATGGTTGCCAGGTACCTGTGCTGGGGAAGCTGGGATGGAAATTATTTATATCTTCGTTGTTTCAGTGGTTACACGATTTTAAGCATTTATCAAGGTTCATGTAACTGCTTAATTAAAAAGGGTAATTTTTGTTGTGTGTAAATTGTACCTTAAAGATAACTTTAGCAATAACATTCACACTCAAATATTGAATGTACTCATTATAATGAGGTGAATGCAGGTATTACATGCTTATCTAGGAACAAAATCTTCTTGTTCTCCTGTCAGCAGTAAATACCTAGAGACATTAAGACAGAAACTTCATACATTTCACAATATTCTGTTACTAAGTTATTTATTTCTTATTGGTCATCCTTACAATTGGGATAAATTAGTATGATTTTATAGTATTTAAAAACATTGAATTACAAAAAGAAGACAAAAAGATAGTCACTCTGAGGTCCCAAGTTCCTGAATTTTTTAAAAATGAAAAAATAGGGGAAAGAATGTAGGGAGGAATACTAATCGTTTTTTTATTGTAAGGAAAAACTAAGAGAAGTACCTTGGGTGGGGATTTGACCTAATTACTTTTTATCAAACGTCCACAGAAAATGTTGATTCCAGTGTCCCTTGAAATAAGCAAAAAACAGTCTCTATTTGAGCTTGGAGCTGGAAAAGCATCTTATTAGTGGTCCTAGAAAATGCAATAAATCGCTTTTTCTATCCAGCAGAAAGGGATAAGGAATCCTCATGCCCATGGATGCAAAGAGTAGGATCCATATTCTCTGACTGGGAAGGTAAACTTAGAGATATATATTTAAGAGCATTTAATTGAATTTAATTGACTGGCAAAAAGGAGAAGCCAGGATGTATATACTGTATCTAGACTAACAATCAGTAAATGCTCTGTGATTTGGAAAGGTGAACTTCTAATTAACAAATTTGGAGTGAATTTTGATTAGTAAGATGGCTTCAGTAATTTGGTGAATTAGCAGAGATATATAAATAAAACTTCTTGACGAACAGATCTTTGTTTTTTAAAGTAGAAAGAATGACTCAATAAATAAGTGAATAAATTGGGAAAAGACACAAGTGGTTCATGACTCTGAGGCAGCTTCAGGAAATTATAAATTATGTGTTTGTAGACCATAAAAAACAAATTTATTAGGTATAATGGAAAGACAAAAATAACATTTTAAGTTTGGATCATTTTATTAAGTATATAGCTTAAAATAAGATAGCATACATACGTTAAAATGATTGAGTAGATAAAAATATTGACACATTTCTTATGGTTTTATATTTTTTCTATTTTCAACATCTTTCTAGTCAAAAGTCAGCTTTATAAGATGAAGTGTGAAAGAAAAAAAAATAGATGCTATGCTGAATGATCCCTTATTGACAACTTTACATTAAGAATGCTCCTAGTTGTTTCTGAATGGTGAAGATCAGGTAAAATTCAGTTATTGTCATTACCCACCATCTATGAATCACGTTGTATGTGTAATGCACTGTGTTAATCTTTATAATATCAGAGGCTTTTTTTGATGACAGGTTAGAATTATCCTTTAGATGGCCGATGTTCAGAGCAGATATGCAGTGAATATTTTGCCTTGAAGTCCAATTAACTAATTTTTTAAATTTCAAAATATTATGGGGATACAAATGTTTTTGGTTACATGGATCACTTTTGTAATGCTTGAGTCCGAGTCATAAGTGTCCCCATCACCCAGATAATGTTCATTGTACCCGTGAGGTAAGTTTTGCCCATCCTCTCCTTCCCCCTCCCCTCCGCTTGATTTCCACTGAGTTTTACTTCCCTCTGTACACATGTGTGCTCATCAGTGAGTTCCAATTTAATAGCGAGTACATGTGATGTTTGTTTTTCCATTCTTTAGATACTTCACTTGGGATAATGGTCTCCAGTTCCATCCATATTGTTGCAAAAGACATTGATTCATCCTTTCTATGGTTGAGTAATATTCCATGCTATACATATACCGCATTTTGTTAATCCACTCATGAACTAATGGGCACTTGGGTTCATTCCACATCTTTGCAATTGGGAATTGTGCTGTAATAAACATTGAAGTACAGATATGTTTTTGATAGAATGGCATCTTTTCCTTTGGGTAAATACCCAGTAGTGAGATTGCTGGATGGAATGGTAGGTCTACTTTTAGTTCTTTGAGGAATCTCCATACTGTTTTCCATAGTGGTTGTACTTACTTGAAGTTGCACCAACAGTGTATAGGGGCTCTTTTCTCTCTGCATTTGTGCCAGCATATATTATTTTTGGACTTTCTAATAAAAGCCATTCTAACTGGGGTATGGTGATGCCCACTGTGACCGCTTCTATTGAACATAGTGCTAGAAGTCCTAACCAGAGCAATCAGGCAAGATATAGAAATAAAGGCTATCCAAATCGGAAAAGAGGAGATCAAACTGTCAGTTTTTGCTGCCAATATGATCTTATATCTAGAAGACTCCAAAGACTCCACCAAGAGACTCCTGGAATTCATAAATAAATTCAGCAAAGTCTCAGGTTACAAAATCAATGTGCACAAATCAGTAGCATCCCTATACACCAATAACAGTCAAGCTGAGAGTCAAATCAAAGACTCAATACCATTCACAATAGCTACAATGAAAATGAAATACAGAGGAATATACTTAACCAAGGAAGTGAAAGATGTCTACAAAGAGAACTACAAAACTGTGAGGAAAGAAATCACAGATGATACCAACAAATGGAAAAATATATGATGCTCATGGATTGGTAGAGTCAACATTGTTAAAATGTCCATACTACCCAAAGTGATTTACAGATTCAGTGCAATACCCATCAAAATGCCAATGTCATATTTCACAGATCTAGGAAAAATATTTCTGTGCTTCATTTGGAACCAGAAAATAGCTTAAATAGCCAAAGCAATCTTAGGCAAAGGGAACAAATGCGGAGGCATCACATTATCAGACTTCAAATATACTACAAGATTATAGCATGGTGTTGGCATGAAAATAGAGACATAGACCAATAGAACAGAACAGAACCCAGGTATAGAACCATCCATATACATCCAACTGATCTGAGACAAAGCAGACAATGATATATGTTGGGGAAAAGAAACCTTATTCAATATATGGCACTGGGAAAATGGGATAACTACATGCAGAAGAAATGATACAGGATCCATATCTCTCACCCCTCACAAAAATTAATTCAAGATGGATAAAAGACTTAAATGTAAGGCGTGAAACCATAAGAATTCTAGAAGAAAATGTAGGAAAAACTCTGCTAGATACCTGCCTAGGCAAAGAGTTTATGAAAAAGACCCCAGTGGCAATCACAGAAACAACAAAAATAAATAAATAAATGGACTTGATTAAATTAAAAAGCTTCTGCGCAGCTAAGGAAATAATCAACAGAGTAAGTAGACAACCTACAGAATGGGAGAAACCATTCACAAGCTTTACATCCTATAAAGGGCTAATAACTAGAATCTATAAAGAACTCAAGCAAATCAGCAAGAAAAAAACAAACCCATTAAAAAGTGGGGAAAAGACATGAACAGAAGCTTTTCAAAAGAAGATAGACAAATGGCCAATAAACATGAAAAATGCTCAACATCACTAATCATCAGGGAAATGCAAATTAAAACCAAATTAACTATTGATGAAGTACAAAAACAGAATAGTCTTGGTGCATGACTTGCTTCTTTAAGACAGTCTTTTCATTAATAAAACTAAGGGCAACAGAGTTGCCTAAAATAATTTATTCCTGGTGCCAAACAAATAGACTTGATTTGTTCTTCAGAAATTCTTTTCCGATTGAATCATTGTGAAGTAATTGTTCTTAGCTAATCATTGTTAGGAAACATCCCTGAACTGTCAAGTTGGAAGTTAGCAGGCTAAATTATAAATCTGTAAGCTTTTACTCCACAGCTTTTTGCCTATTTTATATTTGTTATTTCAGGTTCTATAAGTTTACTCATTCATTCATGATGAAATTGGAGTTGACTCTATAAATTACCAAAATGAATGATGGAAGCTCAAATGTTCTTTGAGATTCCAGGGTTAAAATAGTTTACATCAATTATTTTCAGGCCCCTCTTTCCTCTTAAAAAAAAAAAGGTATCTGGATTTATTCCTATTAATACCATTGAACCATTGTTAAACAATCTTTAATCCTCTCTCTGTTTAAATTATAAACACATACACACACATACATTCATTCTTTATTCAAAAAATTATTATTAGGCTCTGTGCTTACAAAAGTGCCTGTCGCTAGGAGAAAATCCATTCTCAACTCTGGAATGCCTTTGTTGCTGGTTATCATTTCATTTTCTAATTTCTGAGCCAAAAGCTGTCAAAGACATTGTAATGCAAAGTATTTTTTTTTAGCAGACTGTTCTTCTGGTTAAGAATTTTGAATGAATAGCTTATTATCAATGGATAAATGACAAAAAGAGAAGCTAAAATTTTTTATAAAACTGCACAATTAACAGGTAATACAAATGGCTGACGAGACTATCTTCTGCAATTGGGAAGTAAGCATTTTGTTTCTGAATTCAGTTTTGTCTTTCTGGTATGTCCTGCTTCTCAAAATGAGCTTGAACCTTACATGCGATCACAGAAGAGATATCTGTAATCACTTTCTGAAATTTAACTTGGTGCTGCATAATAACCACATGAGGTCTCTGTGCCTAGAAGGATTAACAGGTGTTTAGAACAATTTGTTAAACAGGACAGCAGGATATATTGAGATTTTTATAGAAATTATTCTACCGTAGGTAGTCTTTCTGGATGCAAACCTGCAGAATAAATGTGCAGAAAATATGGTCTCAGTAAAAATAAATACGTTTATAGCAAAATGCAGGAAAACTATCTGGGACAATAGGTTTAACAAATGTTACTTTATCACACAGTAACTTCAATGTACCGTAACACTGTGATATTTAACATATTACATTAGCATCTATGGACATTTTTGATTGAATAGAGAAAAATAACTTTTTTTGTTTTTTGAGCCAGAGTCTCACTCCATCACCCTGGGTAGAGTGCAGTGGTGTCATCATAGCTCACTGCAATCTCAAACTCTAGGGCTCAAGTGATCCTCCTGCCTCAGCCTCCTGAGTAACTGGCACTACAGGTACCTACCACAGTGCCTGGCTAATTTTTTCAATTTTTTGGTAGAGACAGGGTCTTGCTCTTGTACAGGGTGGTCTTGAACTCCTGGAAAATGCAATCTTGTATACATTTATTTACTCCCATCTTCTAAATTTGCTTCATGATAAAATTTGGTTTTATTAAATGATTAACATCTTACAATGATGATCATTACCATCATAATTATCACTGCTATTCCTAATTAATTACTGTTTGTCACTTATTCACAAGACAGAAAGTAAAGGAAAAAGCTCTTCTACTGATCATAGAAAGCAACATTTCTGGATTTTAACCAGACATCTCCTAACTTAAAGAACTTTAACTCTAGTAAACCATGCCATAGAAAAACTAAGAGAATAATATGCAAAACTAGCTTAAACAAGATTTATGGTGTATTTATATTATTGGCCGCCTCTCACTTTTCCTGTTTCATTTAGCAATTCTACTGTATTATTTACAGAAGACAAACAGGATATTACTCAAAATATTTGGCTCCCAATCATGGGAGAAATTTTTTTAAAATAGAACAAACAGATGTTTGAAACCATCATGTTAGCTTGCACCTCCTTTTAAGAAAATGGATATTAAAGGTTGACAGGGAAGTAATGTAGGAAAATGTCATTGAATATATTGAATGGTATTGATTGTTTACTGAGTAGACTCATGGGCTACATAAAATCCTTTCCTTGTGAGAACCTATGCAATGTTTTCAGTGAGAATCTATGGTGTTTTATAGGTTAAATAAAGTTCGTTTTCAGACATACCTGAAACACAAAGTAAGCCTTTTATGACTTGGTACTTGATTTTTATGCATAGTAGGAATGTCATTTTTTAAAATTCTATCAAACTTTTACAAATTATGTTACACTATGAAATAATTTATAATTGAAAATATAGATTATATCCCCCACTATCATGATAAGGCAATCAAAAGGAAATCATTCTTACTCTTATATGTATACATCTGGCCTCTTGTTCTGGTTTTATTGTAAATAACTGGCCAGTATCCCAAGATGAAGAGACCTGAAAATTGGCGAGTTTCCAAGATATTTGTTAAACAAAAAGGATACTATGCTGAGAATTGGGATGGAATTGCTCTACCATAGTACATGGGTGAGGAAGTTCTGTCTTCCTTCCAGCTGATGTAAATATTGCATCTATTTATCTCAGCTCGAGAATAAACCATGTTGTCTTTTCTTAGAGAAGAAATCTCTTGGTTTTTTTTGGTCATCAAATAACATATGATGACCATATAAGGTTATGTGTTTTAGCTGCATCAAGCTTTTTGATATTCTCTGTAGTGACTAGCTTAATGTCAGGCATAAATGCTCCATAGATGCTTGTTAAATCAAATTTGGAAAACACTAGAGAATAGTGTGGGCATATAAATTATGCTGAGAAATTTTTTTCCAGTGTAACTCTAGATACTCTAAGCAAGAAAAAAATGGAAAATTACAGCATAATGTAAAATTTATACTGCTTTTATTAATAAAACAGTGATCTTGTTTTGTTTTTTCTACTCTATCTGAATGTTGATTGGGTACATTATCTCACACATGAGGTCACACATATTAAGAAAGTGTTGAAGGATGAAAGTCATTTAACAATTATGCATGTTTTTATCATAATTCATGAGGAAAAGCACAAGGATGTTTGAAGTGACTGGACTCAAAATCCTAATGTCAAATAGACATACTCCTTTAACTGATATTTTTAAAACCACATTTGTTTCTGTATTCATCCATCTAATCATTAATACAACAAATATTTATTGACACCCTGTATTAGCCAACCATTGTCCTCAAAATACTCAGAAAGATGTGCAAATTATGGTAATCAGATACTTATCCCGTGATTTTTTTACAGTGTCACAAGTTGAAAGAGAGTAGATGATCAGTAAGAGATTGTTAACTAAATTATGGTGTGGTCATTAACAGCATATTGGACAGACATTAACATTGATACAGATCATATAAATGTATCAAACATATTATTGCCATAAAAATGTATTTGTTACTATTATCAGGTGAATAAAGCATGCTGTGGGATAATATTTAAAAATATTGTTCCATTTAGAAACAAATCTATATTATAATGCATATATTCATTTTCATGGTACAGTTTCTGGAAGGATATGTACCAAAATTTTAATGGTGTTTTCCTCTGGTCAGTGAGATTACAGAAAATGTCTTTTTCCTATTTGTTCATTTATTTAAAATTAAAGTATATATTTGGAAATAGTTAAAAAACAATTTAAAATATATGGGTTATTATAATACCAGTGAGAAAACATATTGTGCTCTGATGTCTGACTTTTAGTTGAGAAAATGACATGGTCAGTATAGTAAAGTCATCAACATGCTGCAACATTTGTTAGAATAATCCTGAGAGGAGAGAGTGTATAGCTTTCCTTTCTCAGGTGTTTTGTTTGTTTCAGATCTGCTGTCATATTAACACTTTGAAAATAAGAATAGAAGCAGTGCATCATCTTTGATGATGATTAAACATTTTTGAATAAGGCAATATGTGCTTTGCATTCTCATTTATGATAAGACTTTTTTTTTTTTAAGGAAAATGATCTATAAAGTGATGTGAGTTAAGGAAGCATTATAGATGTACACTGCCTCTGGTTTATAGAAAGATAAGAGGGTTGAAGCGACTTAGATAAATTTTATAGCCTGATGTAGATACTAGAAAATAGGTCAGAAGACGGAAGGAGTGTGTTTCATGCTGTGGACAAGCTTATGTCACTTTCAAACTGTGTAATATTTCCTCTGAATAGAGGAATTATTTTGCATTAACATTAGCTATTTCTCTGATTTCATTTACACTTGTAGCATTTCCTGAATGAGAGTTTCAATAATTTCACACTCTGCTCCTTACTAAGGAATGTGTGGTCTTCATATATGTGGATATACTTTAAAAAAACAATTAAGAGATTCACAAAACAGTATATATAAATGCAAAACTTATATTCATCATATGTAAAGTTATATATGTTGTATATCATATGCTGTATAAAATATATTCATATTAAAATGTGAGTGAATACATATTAAATGCTTTGTATGGCTGTATAAAAAAGGGATTTTCTTTCATTGTGGAAAGTTAAAATTATCATCTCTAACCCAAAATATGGCTATCATTTTATTTGTAAAATAAACCAAAATGATATTATAAATGTGTTCTAAATGTTGTTTTCTTTTCTTTTTTATGTGGCATTTTAAATGGTAATGAAGTATCCTGTCATGATTGATGGACCAAGAGATAATTGAGCTTCACAAATTGCTATTTATGTCATTTTATCTAAGTTTTTTTTTACCTCTATAATTTATTATGCTGTATGGTTAATTAAAAAGTACTAATTCTAAGAACATTAAATTATGCCTTGAAAATTTCAAATGACCTGTTGAACAATCAAATTCAACATGAGAAGGTATGTTTGATCTTTGATTAGCATCCTTTTTATTCTGAAGGAGGAGATAGAATCATGAATTCTTCTAGGCTGTATCTTATTTGTGAATCCCAGGCATGTATAGCAAAGCCTGCTTGCTTAGGACATTCAGAATGTGATTTAATTGACTACTTTTTGTGATATGCTCAGTCTTCATTTTATAGAAATGCACAGAGGGTTACAATCCCTGATTACTGCAATCTTTTAACATTACAGAGATGGAGTACTTAGTTTTTCTCTATTCGTATAGACATTAACTAATGGATCCCCTAATATTATAAATTCAGAAGATTCCAACTTTACATATAAATAGCTTGGAAGTTATCATCATTTCATGTGTGTTGCCTTTTCAAATCACAAAGGGATAACATTTGGGGCAGAGGAAGGATAACATTTTCTCTGCCAAACATACATGAAGAAAAATTGTGCATGACACAGCAATTGAGGAAAGTGTAAGGAAACTGTTAAGATAATTCAAACATTTGATTTATCAATCATTTTCAAAGAAAAAACGTTCAACTAAGTGGGTTCCAAAATATATTAAAAATTAGAGTCCTCTTAGAGTTCTAGAAAATACAAGAAAGAATCTCCACTTAGGTGCAGAGACAGAATCAGTTCCTCTGTGCACCTATTGAGTTTGTACACAAATCTTTAATCAAGGGGAGACTTGGACAAAATCTTTTCAAAAATAACATAAACAGAATTCTCTCACAGTGTCAATAAGCTGTTGCTTAATCAAGTTGGCCTTCTCATTGCCTTTATGATAGTGAGCAATTTTAGAGAACAGAGCATGATTCCTATTCCTTCAGCATTGATCTGTCTCCCTGGACAGCTCTCAGGTTGGCCCTTCCCCATGTAATCTGCACACTGCAATAATAGTTTTGCCAAATGGATGGGGTACTCTGATTGCCTGGTGTGGATCCACAGGCCTATGGAAAGTTAGGGCCACATATTTTGCATTCCCACATGAATTCAAGGAATCCTGAACAATCAGTTCCAAAAACAAAAGGAATAAGACAAACAAAAAAAATTCCAGGTGTCCATATAGATAGGATATGTGTTGGCAAAAAATAGGGTTAAGGATATTTCAGGAAGAGAATATGAAACAAGACTCAAAGGCAGAAGTGAACATGATATATATATTTAGGAGACTTAGAATGGAGTTTCCCACTTAAGAGCAGAGAATTGTTCTTAGGAAATAGTAGAATTATAGCTAACTTGTTGAAGACATTTGATGCCAGTTTGCATTTGCCTTGCAAGAAATAGAAAGTTATTGAAGGAGATATGTATGTGTGCAATGATTCAGTTTAAATTCGTGTTTTTCAAACAGCTCGTTTTAGATTAGCAGTTCACAAACTTTTGGTCTCATGGTCCCTTTAAATTCTTAAAAATTATTGAAAAGCCCAAAGAACTTTTGTGCATGTGGTTATGTTTAGTGATGTTTACTCTACTAAGAATTAAAACTGAGATCATTTTTAAACAAAAGAATATGCAAGCATACTTTTCATTATCTGTCACAATGTTGACATCATCATATCATGTAACTTCTGGAAAACTCTATATACACTCATGAGGTATCGAGAGTAAATTAGACAAATAACATCTGAGTATTATTATGAAAAGAATGTTGGCCTTGTGGATTCCCTGAGTCTTAGGTATACCAAAGGGTCTCTAAAACACATTTTGAGAACCACTACCTTAGAGGATTATGAAATTAATTTAGTGACTGATGATTAGCATTTGTGGAATGAATTAAATAAAATGAAATAGACTAGAATGCAGTGGAATATATGAGTACATTTTAGATAATAAGGGAACAAATTTTTAATGAAATTTAATTGAGTCGTGTGGGAGTGTATCTGTGTATGTGAGCACATGTATTTTGTCATAATGCAAAATTATTTTTCTTATTAGGAGCTATAGTTTTAAAAAGTTTGAAAATGACCTTTTAAAATTGCACTTAAGGTAGATTTATTCCACTTAGGGTTAAAGGTTAGATTTTAGGTGGAAAAAAACAGATGTAGGGATAACAGTTACCCAGGCATGACATTAAGAACTTGATTAATATAATGCCGTAAGTATGAGGGGCCAACTTGTTTAAAATAAAGGAAATCCTGGATATCTGTGATGAGACTAAAAGTCTGAGTGCTTAGAGTGAAGCAAAAGCTCCACTACTGGACAACAAGATGGTCAGCAATTTTAGGTCAACCTGTCCTTAAATATAACTGTGCCTCATATTTTGACAAATGTTATTTTTTGCATTTACTTTAGTACAGATCTTGACCTCTTTTCTTCATGTCCTGCTGTGTAAGCTTGAAAAAGCACAATCCCCGGGTACTGGTCTCTTTTTGCCTCTCAAGCCTAAAGATCTGCCAGGAGTATGTCCTATAAATGGGAGCGAATTGTAGTCAAAATGAGAATAACATGCAGTAGAAGCTCATTTCCTGGCCCTGATCTGGCATTTTGTACAGAAGTCCTTATTAACAACCACAACTTTTATTGAAATAGTCAAACTATATTCAAATCATGAGGAAAAAGAACAATTTGAATGATAGAGTGAACTTCAGTTAGGAAGCTCTGAGGAACTCTACCTCACGGTATCTGCGTGGGAGACTTGGATCACTCAGAGCAGAGAGCACATCTCAGCCTGCTCTGTAATGTGCAAATCATGTCGTGAATGGTAGTATTTTTTTTACCTCAGATGGTTTATCTCATGAGTGCATGAACTGCATATTTTAATCTTCTTGTACTCTTACATTACATGCCGTAATTTCAAGTATGTAGGGCTCAATTAATAATGTTAATTGATTCATTCAACACGAAAATGAGAAAGCTCTTACAACCATGTTTATTCTTGAGATCCACTAATAATGACAAAAATATGAAGCTAAAATTATAAAAATTATCTTCTGTGGTAAATAAAGATTTGGTTAAACCTAAAATTTCTACCTGCTAGAGATGAATAAAGATAATTCTTCCTTATATTACTCCTAGGATATTTTGAAAAAGTTAAAAGCCTTATAAATCACCAGAAACTGCACTGTTGTTTATAGGTACAGCCTGAGTGTACATTCTATACTTATATTCTTTTTGCTGTATTAGCAGAATTTAAAGAGATGTTGAAGGAGGTGATAGTTCTGTTCCACTCTGGGTTAGTTGCTCTTCATATAGAATATTAAGTTCTGTCTGTTTTCCATACTCTCCTTTTGACATACGATTAATGATTGAAGAAACAAGAAACGTTGAACCTGAAAAGGATACAAATCTTGAATCAGATGATAGCTGTATTCAAGTGTGAGAAGGACTGTGTGCTTAGTGGGCATTTTTGTCTGGCTGCAAAAATAAGAGATTAAGCTGCGATATCTTAAAGACAAATGGGAATTATAATATGACATGTAAGTATTAGAAAATTGTTAGCCCTTGGAAGACTGGCTTCCCTAGTAAGAAATGTGCAGGTATAGTTTATGTGTACTTCTGTACCACTCTGAGCCTTCGCTCTGGCCAATATTCACCACTGCTTTCGAGAGAGTCAATCTGATTAGTTTAACTAATAATTGTTGCCCATGTGGGACAGAGTTTTGTATCTCTGGCCACTTCAAGTGTTGCAAGGCACCTCTAGATGAGATGCATTTGGATCTGGCCACTACTCCTGGTTTAATGTATAGCCAGCTCTGTGCAAAGGATCTGGAGCAGAAGATCATAGTTAGTTATGTTTTAATTGAAAGTGGAAATCAGAAACGAAGGGCACCATGACCAAAACACCTAGCGCAGACTGTCATGTGGATAAAGACATAGGTCCAGAGGATGGGGCTACCACATTTAGTTGTACAGTTGGTGCCCTGCCTAAGGGCATATAGCTGAGAAAGCAAAAGGAGGTTGATTTCCTGCCAGTACTCAGTTCATCAAGCCTTACCTATAAGTCACTGTGAAGAGGTGGAAAATGAACCCATTTTCCAATTCTCACAAAGGTGACGTACAGATTGGTGGCAGCCCTGGAGTAAAAAGAGATCAAAGCCACAATAAAGCATGTTTCAGGCCAATATAAAGGAGTAGTATTGACATGTTTTTATTTAATTAGTTGCTTCTTTATTGAGCAACATGGGTCTGTTAAGACATTTTTAAAAGTATGAACCTTTTCGCATGAAGCATGTCAAAATATATGCAAATTTTACATTCAATTTTGTAATAGTCACAAAATACTTGTTTAGATTTCTTGATAAAAATCCTGTTTCAGAAAAAAAGTGATTGTGAATAAAATAAGTTGTCAGAGACTTAATTGGTTGCAATTAATACAGGTATTTTGAGTCTCCAGAATAGCTTTCCTTCCCTCTTACTGAAACCCCTAATGAAGGAAGTGAAAACTATTAACACGTTCTTTGGGAAAATGAAATGGACATAGTTTAAACCAAAGGGTCCATTGTAGCAAACTGGTAGAGTGAGCAGTAGATGTGGACACTGCCATTTAAAAGTAAATAGGAAAAAAATAATTGTCCTATAAGTTAGTAAATCTGTTTATATTATGTTGAGAAGGAATTTTTAAGGAAAATGATCTCTAAACACCAGCCATGTAACGTGTATAGAACATTGTGAGGACTCCAGGACCATTAGGAAAAATGTGTGTGTGTGTGCGTTTGAGGAAGTGAGATGACAAGTGGGATCAGGAAAGGTGTACATGTCAGAAACATAGAATATGAAGATATGTAAAAATATAGAGGAAGAATGGAATAATTTTTAAGGAAAATGTAATTCTACCATGAAATATTTATTATTTTTTTAAACTTAGATATCTGAATCGTTGAATTTCAGTTACTTGACAATAGCAAGCATTAGGATTATGTTATTCACTTACTTGTTCCACAAACACTTAGTGGCTGTTTCCTACTCATTAACTTTGAGGATGGATAATGAGATATAAGAAAATTGGTCTCTTCTTTTTAGGATCTTGCTTTAAAGCAATAGGAAATTGTATCTTCAAATGTGTCAGGCCAATATCAGATGAGTAGATATACCCTTTTAAGTCAACACAAGTATTGTTTAGGGCAGCAATTTTGAAGTCAGTTTTCCTTGGAGAATAAAGAAAAAGCTGCTAAAAATAGATAGTGATTTTCAAATGTTTTTGCTAGTGTTAAGGAGAAAATATAATAGTGATACAAGCAAAGTTTACCAGAAACTATTTCTGGAAACAAAGATAATTAGGTTAAATTGCTCTTTTTCAGACTCATGGAAAGATTTACATTTTTAATAGAGTTCTATTGTATCTGGTAGCATAAAATGCAAATATTAAAAGGATTTTATTCAGTGATAGCCCTACAATATGAGTTAAATATGGCAACTCTGACTTTAACTTTTTAAAAATCTGTGACAAAATGGTCTTTAAAGACTTTTCTTTAGCTGATCTTAATGATTTCTTTTTTTGTAAAGTATGACTGACATTCAAAGTTGGAATTAAGGATAGTTCTTTTTGTAGGGTCCTTTAAGTGTCTGGAGTTTCTGGGGTCTCCTTCTTACTGTTCACCTTCAGATAAATTAATTCTTATTATTTGTGCTAATGTGCTTTGCTATACCTTGGAATTCCAAAGTCTATAGGAATCTAGTGGAATTGTGGGATGCCAGATGTCTTGATTTTAGTGAATAATGTCCTGATAATATTAAATATATGGCTGTGAGCTTTTCTTTAATAGTATTTTGCCCTAAAACCTAAACTTTGATCTAGATATAATCATAGAATGAATAGATTAAAGAATTGCCTTAAAATAGTCCTAAAATTGAACATCTGTACAGATTAAAAAACTTTTTTACTTCCTACATATTTTCTAACACTCATGAAAAAATGGCTTAAAATGTTGATGAGATCCAAATAGTATCCTATTTTCTGCTCAAAGCTGTTTATTGACAGGACAGTTCTTTCCTGAAAGTTATTAATATCTGCTAAGAGCCACTGATAAATCACCATCATAAAATAATAGTGTGGGTAGATTCATCAAGAGAGTTTATAATCATTTAATACCAACCAACATTTATTAATCATTTACCATGTGTATGATATTTAAGATACAAAGATGAGAAAATTAATTAAACAATATTTTTGAGTGCTTGCTGTGTGTCAGGCACTGTTCTAGACTGGAAATGCAGAAGCAAAAAATTAATAATAAATAAAATAAAAGTTAAAAAGTAATAACTCTTATGGGTCTCACTGAGGAAAAAGTCAGTAAATTAACATAATATTAATCAATGATAAGTGCTCTGCAGAAAATGAGAACAGTATAAACAGCATGTTTGACTTGCTGTTGGGTGGTCTAACAGGGTTGCTGTGAGGACATGTGAATTGAAGGACAGGAAGGAGCTAGCTATGTGCAGTTCAAGAAGAATACATTAGCAGCAGATTTGTGAAGTACAAGGGCACTAAACTGCAAAAGGGCTCGACCTGTTTTGGCGACTTAACTTGAGCAGAAGGTGAGGAAGAAAAGTAAGAAAGTAAAAAAGTTAGAGTAGAAGTAAGCACATGGGCCAGTGTAAGGCATTCAGGTTCCGAGCCAGATGTAAATCTGCTGGCAAGCTCTAAGCAGAAGCGTGATAAGATACAACACAGAACAAAGAAATGACCAGAGGAGTTGACAAAGGGGAGATTAGTAGTGACTACAAAAAGAAAGATTAGTGAAGTAATGGGGACAAAACCCAAGTGGAGTGGGTTGAAAAGATAGGAAAGAGGAAGTTGAGACAATATCTGTAGAAAATTTTTTCTGAAGGAAGTGCAATGAAATGGGGCAGCACTAGAGGAATCTGGGTTCAAAGTAGATTTTTTTGTTATTTTAAACAAGAAAATATACCATAGCATTTCTGAATGTTGATGTGAATTATCTAGTAAAAAGAGAGAATTTGTGATACAAGTGAGTGAATTCATCTCAGGAACAAAGTCCTCGAATCAGAGAAAGGAGGTGGGTCCAGATCACCACTAGAAGAGTTAACCTTGACCTTCGATGAGAGAACAAATTTACCCACAATAATAGGAGAGAATGAAGAGAGATGGCTACCAATGGAAGTGGGCTGGTAAAATTGGCAGTCAGAACATAGAGGAGTTCATCGTAGGTCACTTCTATTTTTTCAGTGATTAATGGATACTATTAAGTAAGTGATGGGCTATAGGAGGTTTGAGAAGAATGGAAAAGATGAGTAAAAAAAATCAGTATCATTACTAAGCATATCAGTTAGTAACAAATAGTTACAAGCATTACATTTAATTTAAAACTTTGAAATGTCAATCATATTTTCTTAACTGAATCATGTACAGAAATGAAAAGAAGACTCACAGAGATGGCCAAAGAGAATGGGTAGGGCCAAACTTTCTGATAAGTTTTGCCATCATTTTTCGAGAACCACTTGTCTACCTACCAGAAAGATTTATTATTACTAGTATTAGTATTATTTTATTTTTATTTTAAAGCTCTAATTTAGCTCCTCCTTTTAGAATTACTTAGTTTTCTAAAGTAAAAAGCCATCCTCCAGGGAGTGCCTTAATTATTTTATTGAGAGGCATAATCATTACTCATGAGCTCTGTGCATTGCTATTATTGCCATGCTAAGTTTATCCTTTGATATTTTTATTTCATAATTTTAGCCTCCTGTGAGATAAGCAAGCAGAAAAACCAACTGGAATAATAAGGAATCATCAAATTTTTACAGCTAGAAAAGACCTTAGAAATGGTGCAAGTTATCTCCTATTGCCAAAGAGGAAAAATGCCCAAGAGTGACTGACTTATCTAACATTAACCCTGATAATTGCAAAGCTAGGAAAGGAATTTTCTAATCCAGCTCTTTGTACTCTCTTACTATTTACTGCTTGGTTTAGGATAAATAATTTCTTTGTTTAAAATCTTAAGAGCTCCTTAAATGCACATTCCTGTTCTGTATTTGAATTCTTAATCATTAATTGACTTCTTCCAGTTTTCCATAACATTATCAGTAGATATACTCCTTTAAAAACCTTAATTGACACCAAATTTGTAAATAAGAAATACTAAATTTAACATTTACCTAGATTGTGTGGAGGATGGATTTAAGTGGTTAAATGGGACCATAGAATTCAGATGAGATGATGAGTTTAAGTAATTTTCTCCGAAGGAAAATGTTAGAGTATACATACAGATTGGAAATCATTTTAAATGTGTCTGTGTTAGATAAATATAGTTGTAAAATACCAAAAAAGTCTGTATAAGCCTATATTGTCTCTTAATTTCAAGTGTATGTGTTTTTTGTCTCCATTTAATTATCAGAAATTTAAATTATGTATCTGAAGTAGCCTTAACAAAAGGTCAGAACTTAATGTGGATTTAAAATAGACAATGTAATGGAGGAGAAATTTTAAAAATAGACATTAAAAATAATGTCTGTAAATAACTGTAAATAACCGTATTGTTTACTTAATACAGTTATTATTAAAAATGATAAATTGAAGAATGACTTTAATAACTTTTTTCTTGGTTATTGACAGTTTGATCTGATTCAGAGCTAAGTATTGTAAAAGATTATTAGACAAAGCATGAACCTGATACAGTCTTGTGATTTAGCAAGGGACGTTGTCTTATTAAATCAAAATATCTCTTTATTCATTTTTTAAACAATTAAAAGAAGTTTGATTCATTAATGCACATAGTAGTTACAGCACATTTTCCAAGGAAATTAGATTTCCCTCATCCATTAATTTCCATTACCACCCATTCATTTCTACCCAGTGGCAGCCAGTCTACTCTTATAGCATATGCCTCACATTTTCTATTAACTGATGTTTAGCAAATCCCACTCTCAATCTTATCAAATGACAGGCACTAAATTTTTGGCAATCACATTAAAATAGCGTTTCTAATTGGGATGAAGTAATATAATAGGTACCATCATAGAATGCTTTTCTAATGTAATGCCCATTAAGGCGTCTAACATTCGGACGAGAGTGGAAGATTGTACTCTTTTCCAGAGAAGATGTAACCTTTCCCTCATCAGACCTAATAAATGCCCAGGGAAAACAAAATAATAAGGCCCTCCATTATTGTCAGGGGAAGTAACAAGCTAGACCTACAGGCTACAGGAATGCTATTAATTCTAGATGTTATTAGTTTTATTTTTTTTAAATCTCGATTGGGATTGGGGGGAAAGCTGAGGTGGCGCCATGTAGAAGATTTAATTGACTCACTGGCAACACATTGGGAATTTCCAGCACCTGACATTTCCTAACAGCTGAGGAGCATACATACATGTCATTCCGTCCTATGTAAGTAAAATACTAAGTGCTTTAGAGATAAATGAATTTGGAAAGTAGTTTTAATTTTTGAAAAACATTGGATAGTGTTCCAAATAACTGGATTAATTTTAAAAACAAAAGAATACATGGATTTCATTTTTATTGTTGTTAAGGAAAAAGATATGAAAAGCTGATGATGCTGCTTGTGTTTCTCGTATTTTAAAAGTTTCCATTTTTAGTAGGAGGTGCAACTTTAAGGAATTGGAAGACAAAATTCTGTGGGGAGAGAAGGCAACATGATGTGGAAAAGTAGTGGTAAGCTGTTCACTGTCCTCAGATGAAAAGTTCCATATAAATACGTAAAACTAAAACTTTGTATGTTTATGTAAAAAGCCTAAAACTAGCACGAAGACTGAGGTCGATTTTAACTAGAAAATCACATTCTTAAATAAAATTTTAAGATTTTCCTTTAAAAAAGTATAATGTTTTCTTTATTTCACTTGGCTATATTCCTGCAGTTGTTCATGTGTAGACATTGTTAGGATCTGCTAATTTCTTGTCAGTATTAAAAACCGTGGCTTTTACCTAGCCAAATATCTGACACAGCATCAAAAAATCCATGAAAGGTTTTACTATTTCTGCAAAATTATATAAAAGGAAAACTTTTAAAACCATTCAAGTAAAAGTAAATGTAGTCTGGGCCATTACATCATGACTCTAAATCACTTTTTAAGTACTTAAACTTAATAATATAAGTTACTTAAAAGAATCAGTTTGAAATGTATCATTATTAAAAAAGCATAATCGAATAGCTACTATGCAAAAGGCTGTCAAATAAATTTTTCCTCCAAGTTTGAAAGCAGAGATCTGTACAAATGTTTGGTCAACATATGATAATCTCTATTTTATGACAATACATTATTTTTTAAAGAATTAATGTAGCTAATATCCTCCATTCATAGATCCCTAAGAACTGTACTGTCTCCCAGTGAAATAAAATGTTTGAAGTCTCCTTAAGATAAAAATGGCTTCAATCAGATAATTACATATTGTATCTATAAATATTTGTCATGTAATACAACATACATTTACATATAAATAACACATATGTATATGTCTGTGTGTGTGTTTATATATGTGTATGTAATCAATTGTGGTGTTATATTAGCAGTTTTATAATATTTTCAGAGGAATAGAATGGCTGTGAAAGTCATATTTCTTCTCTCTTAGTGGATTGCACAATAGATCCTTTTCTCAGTTGTTTAATGAGAAGTACATCTACCTAATGTGTTCTTAGCTCTTAAAATGTAAAACTGGAAATTATGTGTTTATTATTTTTTCTTACATTTAAATGCAGTTACTTGGGCTCAACAAAAACTCGAGAATAAGTTACCTGTTTTCCATCTTTCACACCTAAGTTAAAAAGAATATTGAGCTCTTAGATAAGCATCAATGGAAACTGTTTTCTTAAGTGACATGATGGAAGTTGGAATGAGACCAGATTTAATTCCTGATTATATAAAAATGTTTTTATGTGGGAATGTACCTCAAGGTAAATCCACCTGAAATAAAGCATTTATGAATTTCTTCCACATGGTGATCTCTAAAGAAAATTGGATTTAAATGAAAAGTTGTCAGTCAAATTCATGTGAAATGAATGATACTGAATTGTGTTTCTTAAATATATGGTGCTTGCTTTTTCAAAATGCAAAATCCTTTAGAGACAGAGACCAATCACAATTATTTTATACATTTGGATATTTGTGTATTAGGTTTTCATAAAATAGGACACATTTGAGAGAAAGGAAGAAGTTGTATCATTTAATTGAAAAGCCAGACTAAATTTTCTGTTCTCCGTCTTCTAGGACAGAAGGGACAAGATGCAGATATTTTCTGCTACAGTACAGTAACAACAAAACATAACAAAACACACACACTGGGGATTAAATTATTTAGTGGTCACCTGACACATACGAATTCATTTTGAAAATGGTCACAGCTTTCCCATAGCTTAGCATAAAATAGCACTTGATTCTCTTTCTAAACATGGGACTTAGAATGGCAGAAAATGTGAAATAATTGATAACATAGAGATTTTTCCTTTGCATGGTCTAAACGTTCCACTCATTAGACAATTTCAAATATATAAATAGTTCAGATGACAAGGATTTTGTAATAATTCTTGACTAAATAGCATAACTGGGTCTTAATACTTTCATTTTCCACTCTTCTGCATTGCAAGCAAAAAGTTAAATGCTGATTAGTATGTTGCTCTATTTTTATCAAGAAAAGAAAAATGACATATATTTGGTCAGTATTATTTGAGCTCAAATTAAACTGAAATGATGCCTGGTACAGGAATACCATAATTCATTAAACAAATATTTATTTAGTTGGCTATTTGCAAGGCATTTTGTATAGTGAAAGGAAAGCAGCATTTGCTCTCTAAGCTATTCAATAAATAGAAGAAAACCATTTATTCAAACACAACTGTCCTTGGGAAGATATAAAGTCTTCATTAGTAGAGTGGAGGCATCTGCTTAAATGCTTATTTAATAAAGTGCCCCTATTAGTTATTCACTCTGCTACTCTGTTAGGAAAAATTACAAATAAACTGTTGGAAGAAAATAGTAAGGAGGAAGTACTTTGTTGTAAAAAAGATGCATTGGAGAAAGTACAGTATATATAGTTTTTCCATTTTTCCATTTGTCCACTGTAGAATGTTTTCAAAAGATAAAGGAGGGGAGGAAGGAAAGAAGGAAAGAGTTAGAAAGGAAGAAAGGGAGAGAGGGAGGAAGAAAGGAGTTAGTTGGGAAGGAAAGAAGGGAGAGAGGGAGGAAGTTATGCTACAGATAGGCCAGGTCTGAACCTGTGTTTTCTGTAATATCAGAACAAACTTAACGGGTAACAGCACCCTGGCAGATGTTTTGGTCAAGTAAAAATTGACAGATTAATGAGATAGTTACTAGTCAGATTAAAGAACAAAGAGAGAAATTCTGCACCTGAAACATATGCTGTTCTCAACTTCGTGTTCAACTAAGACTACACTTTTATATACTTGTAATGTGAAGGTAATAGAATTTCTTTTTCTTGGGAAAATATGTTGTAAAATAACTATTCATATAACCCAGTTTAGAGAGACATTCTATAATTCCCAGATAATAAGACTAAGCCATCTTTGTACAGTTCTGATTATCTTGGCTATGTTTTTTCCTTCCTCTCATGCTTTCTGTAGGGTTAAGTGTAAGAAACACATTCAATACTTGTTGATTAACTGATGATAATAAACAAAACCTTAGGAAGACTTCACCTGTGGTTTGGAAAATTGAGATCATTTGAGGACAAAAACCTAATGAACTAACTAGTCAACTTGATTTCTCGATGAGGCTTAATTTGTTTTTATAATTAACATTTATGAAAATTCAAGAAACTGAAGACAATTTATATATAGCAGAAATACAATTTTGGGAGCAAAACAATAGTTAAGTCACCCCCAACACAAAAAAGCAGATATAAGGCAATGAGATCCAGTAAAGGTTTTGATGCTTGTAGAGTGGGTCCCAGGCCCTTGCACACAGTTACTTTAGGAAACCTAAAAAAGTAAGCATTAAGTGTTCTTGGTTCTGTGGCTATAGAGAGAAGATTAATTTAGAATTGTAATGTGTGGAGACCAGGTTTAAATTTCAATGGTGCTCCGCAGAAGAAGATACTCCATCATTGGATGGTTCTGATGTTTTAAACCACTACATAGAGCTCGCCAAGCAACTACTAAAAAAGAAATAGAGGTCTCAGGGGAGACTAAGGAAGATAATCCAAATTTTAATTGGAAGGTAGATATGAAAAACAGTGATAGAGGGAATAACAGACTGCAGGGTGATGGGCCTTTTGTGAATATTAACTATAGGAACATCTCAATTGTGGAAAAGAACAGAGGTGTGGAATACATCGGCATGCCATTTGTTACTTTATGCAAGAATGAGAAAACTTCAATGTAAATGAAGACAAGAATATTCTGTTAACTTGGGAAATAGTCAGCAGCAGTTTCTGAATCACTTTGTATGTAAAAAAGGTATTTTAAGGGCAAATGCCAGCTTATTCTGCAAATGCTCTGGATTTCTGACATTGCCTTTAGTTTTTCATTTAATTTCTTCCTCCTCTTTTTTGTAACCAGTGGGCCTAGTCCAGAAATTGTCTTCAGCTAATAATAGAAAAGCTTCTAAATTTTCAGATGTAAAAGATGGTATATACAAGAGTAAGCCATGTTCCCTGGAGAATATGTTTGTCTGTATGTATATGCAATGATACTTTTCTTATAAGGAAAGGGATTAATAACATCTCCCGTTTGTTAGCCCTGATTCAACACCCTCCTTGTCCAGGGTCTATACTGCCATTCTGGACCATTTACTCTCAAGTAAACAGTACTGAGGGACTGACACATTGGCTGACATGCATGATCTGGTTGACAATATTACATAGATTTTCTCCAAATTGTATAGCTGAATCCAAATGGATCATATTATATTCTTTCTTTTTAAATTTATCTTTCTAGATTTAAGTATTCCCTGTAGCTCTTTGTATATAAAAGTGTGTGTTTTTTCCAAGCGTCAGTATTTTTTTTAAACCAGTAAACCACATGATTAGATCAACATCTGTACCCTTGGTCGGTATAGAGTAGTTATTTAGAAGACATGATGGATCCATCTCACATATAACTGTTGTTTTTTTCTGGTCGTTCGTGTGTTTGTTCTTTAAAGTATGTTCTAAAAAGCAGAAGCATCAGCATCACCTGAGAGCTTGTGAGAAATGTAGGGTCTTGGGCCCACACCTACTGAAAAAGAATCTACATTTTAGCAAGATATCCCAGTAATTTTTATACATGTTAACATATTCTTATTTGTAAATGGGCCACTTCACAGGACTATTGAAATAAATATCATAATGAATATCAAGCAATAATTAGAGTTTTTTTCAACGGACATATCATTTTTAAAGGTCTTATCTCCATATCAGCATATCAGCAAATAGTGAGTGATCAAAAGAAGCATGCTCATTTTTCCCAAATATGTTACCTAATTTTTATAAAAGTTGATTATAGTTATATACTACTCACCTGAAAATGATAAGAATGGGAACAATTTAAGGATTAAAAGAAACTTTGTTTATGTTACTTTTATATCTTTTTTTTTTTTTTTTGAGACAAAAGTCTCACTTTGTTGCCCAGGCTAGAGTGAGTGCTGTAGCGTCAGCCTAGCTCACAGCAACCTCAAACTCCTGGGCTCAAGCAATCCTTCTGCCTGAGCCTCCCGAGTAGATGGGACTATAGGCATGTACCACCATGCCCGGCTAATTTTTTCTCTATATATATATTTTTAGTTGTCCAGATCATTTCTTTCTATTTTTTAGTAGAGACGGGGTCTCACTCTTGCTCAGGCTAGTCTTGAATTCCTGACCTTGAGCAATCCACCTGCCTTGGCCTCCCAGAGTGCTAGGATTACAGGTGTGAGCCACCGCACTCGGCCCAGGACTTTATTCTTAAGGAAGGTTTTTTATTACTGCTTTAATATCTTACTGATATTGATTTGTTCATGAATTCTATATCTTCCTGAGCGAGCCTACAGAGGCTGGGTGTTTCTAAGAATTTGTCCATTTCCTCCATGTTTTCAAGTTTATGTGCATAGAAATCTTTACAATATACAAAGATGATATTTTGTATTTCTGTGGAATCAGTTGTAATTTCTCCTTTTGCATTTCTAATTGAGCTTATTAGAGTCTTGTCTTTTCTGCCTCTGGTTAATCTCGTAAAAGCCAGGGAAATTTTTGTTTATCTTTTCAAAAACTACCTTTCTGCTTCATTAATCTTCTGTACAGTTCCTTTATTATCAATGTCATTTAGTTCTGCTGTAATCTTGGCTATTTCCTTTCTTATGCTGAGTTTGGGATTGGTTTGCTCATCCTTTTTCAGTTCTTTCAGTTGATTTATTAGATTGTTGATTTCTTACATTTCTATCTTTTGGATGTAGGGATTTATAGCTATGCATTTTCCTCCCAGGGTGATTTAGGTGATTTGAAAGAATTTGATAACTTGCATCCCAATATCATTTAGTTGAAAGAATCTATTGATTACCATCTGAATTTCCTCCTTGACCAACCAATCATTCAGCGTTAGTTTGGTTATTCCTCATGACTTTGTGTAGAGATGAGTGTTTCTCTTGTTGTTGATTTCTAATTTTATTCTAGTGTGGTCTGAGAAAATGTATGGTATAATAGCTATTTTTAAAAATTTATAGGGAAATTTTTGTGGCTTAGGACACGGCCAATCTTAGAGAATGTCCTCTGAGCATCTGAAATGAGAGTATTTTTTGGTGTTTTTTGATAGAATCTTCTCTGTCTGGTAGGAGCACATGTTCTGGAGTTTTATTTAAGTCCCTTGTTTTTGTTTTTTGTTAATTTTATGTTTTGTGGAGCTGTATACTTCTGTCAGAAGGGTGAAGAAGTCCCTGGCATTATGGTTGTATTGCCTATGATTTTGTTTACGTCAAG
>CAUYSK010049086.1:0-64814 GCA_963575035.1 Avahi laniger
TTTGTTTGTCTGGGAATGTCTTTATTTCTCCCTCATAGATGAAGCTTAATTTTGCCAGGTAGAAAATTCTAGGTTGTCCATTATTCTGTTTTAGAAGTTTAAGGATAGGCACTCAGTCCCTTCTGGCTTGTAAAGTTTCAGTTGAGAAGTCTGCAGTTAGTCTGATAGGTTTTCCTTTGTATGTTATTTGCTGCTTTCGCCTCACTGCTCAGAGGAGTGCTTCTTTAGTGTTTACTTTGGTCAGCCTAATAACTACATGACATGGTGATTGCCTTTTCACATTGAGTCTCCCAGGAGTTCTGTGTGCTTCTTGTATCTGGATGTCCAGATATCTGACCAGGACAGGCATTTTTTCCTCCAGTATTCCATGAAATAAGTTTTCCAGCCCTTGTGTATTTTCTTCTTCTCTCTCAGGGATGCCAATGATTCTTACATTTGGCTTCTTTACATAATCCCACATTTCTTGCAGGTTTTGGTCTAGTCTCTTGTTTCTGTGTTCTTTTTATTCATCCAATTTTTTTAGAACATAGGCATTATTTTCAAGTTCTGAGATTCTTTCCTCTGCATGATCCATTCTGTTCTTGAGGCTTTCCACTGTGTTTTGAAGTTCCTTGAAAGCCTCCTTCATTTCCAAGATTTCTGTTTGATTTTTCTGTAGTATTTCAATTTCTTTAGAGAATTTTTCATTCATTTCCTGTATTGTTCTTGTGATTTCTTTATGTTGAGTTTCTATTTTTCTCTTCAATTCCATTGACTTTTCTTACAATCCATATTCGGAATTCTTCCTCTGTCAATTTAATCATATCATGTAAGTTGTTATTTGTTGATGGAGATCGAGTATTTTCTTTTGGGGAAGATTTTCTCTATGATCCTTCATATTTCCAGTGTTCTTTCACTGATTCTTTCTCATCAGGCTACTCTGTCAAGAACTGGAGGTGCTGGGGCTGGGTTATGGCTTTAATTCCAGAACCCCGAAGTGACATTCCTTGACAGTGCTGGGGAGATGTGCTCTGGTCCTGTATTGCCTTAGAGGTGTTTTAGCCTGTTGGGTTATCTCTGACCTGTTGTCTTCATCTCTTGTCAAAGGAGAGTAGTAAGGTTGGACCCCTTGCTCAGTCTCCCAGGTGATGAATCACTCTTCTGTGAGTCACTCTGCTGCCATCTGCCAGTTTGAGATGGAAGCCACTGTGTTGGACTATGGGGTTATCCTGTTTTGTTGCTTGTAGTTTGTGTGGAGGAGTCAATTATCAAGGTATTCCAATGCCTTTGTTTTGGGCTTTAAATCCACACATGGGGTATACCCACACCCCAATCTTTGGGAAATGACTTGTCTCTCCCAAGGGTTAGTTGAGCCCTGTTGCCACTTTAGGTGGGGTAAGAAGAGCAACAGCTGCCTGCAAGCCTGAGAGCATATCCTTCTGTGGTTGCTTGATCTGCTGCTAGGGGAGATCTTGCTAATATGTTATTCAGGGCTCTTCTGCCACACTTGCCAGGCAGCCCCAGGTGGGGGGTGTCAATTGGTGCAATTGCTGAGGACTCTGGCCAAGATTTTCCTTCCTGGACCGCAAGCCCCACAGCTGGCAGAGGCTTTGGTGCCGAGCGCGCGTCCTAGTGTTATGTTATTATTAGATAATCAAGACCAACCCACCGGTCCAATTAAACAGCCTGTCCCCTTTTGCTTAGTTCCAAGGTCCCACAGATTCACCCCAGTCACACACAGAAAGCGACTTTTCTCATTTCTCCCTACCTCCAAGGGTGTAGCCGGCCCTGCCAGGCTGGGGAGGGGATGTTGCCTGAGACCGACACACACGTTCCAGTCCAGAAAACCTGTCCTCTCGTTTCTCCCCTCCTGTAGGGGTAGAGTCTGCCCTGCCGCCCTGCCGTGGGGGAAGTCGGGAAGTCTAGCCGCAGAACTGGGGGAGGGGCGCCGCGAGAGGCGGCTGCGCAGAAAGAGGCTTCTCTCTTTGCTCCGCCCCTCCGAGGGCGGGGTTAGCCAGGTCGGCGTGAAGTACAAGTAGCCCGTCACGGGGTGGGGAGGGGCAGCGCTGCCTCAGGCCGCCGCGGGTCTCAGCCAAAAAGCGGCTTCTCTCCGTTCTCTGCCCCTCCAAGAGTGGAGTTTGGTCAGCGTGAGGTAGAAACAGCTGCCCGAAGGGAAAAGCTCCTGCAAGGCTGCAGCTGCTAAGAAAGCGGCCTCTCTCGCCGCTCCACCCCTCCAGTGGCGGAGCTTGGTAGGTGTTGGGTGGAAGGGGCGGGAGTGGGGGGGAAGACGCGGCGGGGCTGCTGAGCCGGGAAAGCGGCTCCTTTCGTTACTCCGCCCCTCCAAGGGCAGGGTTGGACCAGCTAGGGGGAAGAGGCGAGGGCTGGGGATGGAATGTTCAGAAAGCGGCTCCCCTGGTTCCGGGCGGAGGAGCCTGGTCAGCCTGCGGAGGAAGCAGGCGGGTGGGAGGCTCCTCCGAGGCCGCGGCCCTGGGGCAGCTGAGCCCGGACAGCGGCCCCTTTTGTTACTCCGCCCTGCAGGGGCAGAGCTGGGTAGGCGTGAGGTAGAGGCAGCCAGGCTGGGGGACAGGCTCCTCCGAGCCGCGGAGGAACTCAGCCGGGAAAGCGGCCTCTTGTTACTCCGCCCCTGCAAGGGCAGGCTTTGAGCAGCCAGTGCAAAAGGCAGGTGGCTGGGGGAGGGAAGTTTAGAAAGCGGCTTCTCTGGTACTCGCCTCCGCCAAGGGCGGGGCTTGCTCTGCCGGGCAGTGGCAGTGGCAGTGGCGCCGCCTGGGCCTGCCCTGCTGGGCTGGAGAAGGGGCGGCGCCCCCTTCGGCAACGCGCCGCAGCGTTTGTGGGCTATGGACTCCAAAATGGCGGCCGCCCGCCCACGGAGAGGCGGCACCGGAGGCGACTGTGTGGGGTGGGGACCAGCAGGTGCTGCGCCTGGCAGGCTGTCTCAACAAGCCCGGCCGTCCCCTCAGCTCCCCTGATGCGCTGACTCGCGCCGGTCCAGGAGAGAGTCCCACAAACTCCGTCCCACCCTGCGCGGGCCGAATCTTCGGCGGTTTCCAGGGCCAGAGCCTCTCCCTCGGCGTTTGCCTCCCTTGCTCGGGACCCGGCGGGCGCCAGAGGCGAGGAGCCGTCTCCACACTCCCTCTCGGGGATCCGTCTCCACACTCCCTCTCGGGGATCCGGGAAGTGTCCGCCCAGACCTGCCCCTCCCCCGCCCAGCGCGGACCTAGCACCTGGCACTGGAGAGTTCAAAATGTCCCCGCCTGTGTCCCTTCTGCACACGGCCCGGCAGCCTGTGCCTCAGCCTCGCACCGACTTCAGACACTTCCCTACCTAGGCGGGTGTGGAGGTCGGTGGAGGAAGAGTCCTCCTGTGGGTCCGACCACACTGCCCCAGCCCGCCAGGAGGCGCGACCGTCCCCGCTCTATTCCCTATCCTGTATCTCGCACTCTCCGAACTTAGTGGTCGATTCTCCAATTTACCTTTTTTTCCCCCAGCGCTGCTTGTCCCGCGCTGCTTCTCTGCAGATTCTCGATGCTGTTCCTGAGGGAGAGCGATCCACTGTGTGTAGCTGTCGGTGTTCTGGGAGCAGAGAGCCAGGAGGAGCAGAGAGCCAGGAGGTCGCCACTAATCCACCATTTCCCCTCTGGTATGACTTTTAAATTTTTTGTTATAAACATCATGCTTAAATTTAGATAAGTGAAAAGTAAAATTGATGTTATCCTTTGATAAATAAACAACGAAACTCCAGACATATAAATGCTTAGGAAATTTTAAGCAGCTTGCATACTCTATTCCCAGAATATAGGAACAGGAAGTGAGTAGAGATGATCTAGAAAAATGAGATGGTCCCTTTTAAACATGTGACTAAAGAATTAATGGAAAAGTTCTGTAAATTGCAGAATAATCAATAATTAATATTTTTTTCTACATTACTAATCCTGTTTGTAACAGAAATCTAAAATAGTGTAAAATCATTTTAAATGTCCAAATAAAACATCATTTGAAATATTCCATTTTTGTAATAGATTTTAAAATACCCATATCTTCAGTTGTCCTAAAAGTTCCCAAACCAGAATTATAAGATCAGGGAACGTGGAGCCGGGACGTTTAGAGCAGAGGTTGTTTCAGGTGGCAATCCTGTAATAAGCATTTAAGTCATTTGCCCATCAACTGCCTGGACCCTGCTCCCTTCTAGAACTGGAGCAACGTTTGCTCTGTATCACAGACTTAACGGTCTATGAGAACAAACCCAAAAATGTTAACTTGCTGTGCCTGCTGATGGTTGATGGTAATTCCTCTTTAGGCTGAAGAGGGGAAAAAATCTGATGCGTTCATCTAAAAACTTTATTTGCTACGGGAATTTGCTTTGGCTAATGCAACTTTTAAGACCTGTTGGTTCACTCAAAGGTCAAGGAACATTTATGTAAGGGATCTTCAGGAACATTCTTTCAGCTTGGCGAGCAGAGAATGCCCTGATGCCAGTTTTTTCCTCTTTTGAGTATTAAATTTGTGTATGGCTTCATTTGACTTCCCACCAAATAGTGAAATTGTTTTCTAAATATGCAGATAACATCATGTGAACTTAGAGACATTTATTTTATTTTCATTTCCTTTTCAGTGATTTTCTTTCTTGGTTTATCAAAAGAACTGTGATCATGACCAAAGCCTGTACTGTGAAAATTTTTTCACCAGACAAGTCAGTTTGCATTAGCCATGCTCCCTAAGGGGGCGGTTGTCTGCATTTCCCAAAGTATGTTCTGCAAACCTTTAATTCTAAACACTGGTTATTAGGATGATAATAGATGTCATTCTGTGAAAGTGTTCTGTGGTTCTGTAAGTTTAGGTGATTCTAGGAATGTGGTGATCAGAACACAGCTCCCTGTCTTCTACTCTAATTTTAAGAGACTTGACTCTCTTGAGCCAGGATTCTGTTGAGCCTGGGGGCCCTGGGCTATGGTGAGGGCTTAGGCACTGTGTGCGATTCTTTTGGTGAGAACTGGTACAGGTTTCCTTGGCTTACAGAGTGAAAACCAAGGATAGTTAATCTTGGGAAGATCTTGAGGGAATATCTACCTCAATTACAAGTAAGTGTTCTAGGTCTCACCTCCCTAAGTGTCCAGAGACCAAAATACAACAGAAAGGCTAATTTGCTTCTGCCTGGCCATTCAGGGTAGGATGTTGCAGGGAAATTCTGCAGTGCCTGGTACCCTGCATTTTCACCACAGGCCCCATGTACTGAAAACCTTTTGCCTCTCACTGTTCTTTATGCTATTTCAACAATAAAATCTAAGTCCCAAATAGCTGCAAAGATAGATAACAGCCCACCCAAGAGTGTTTAGCCACCCAAAAGAAAAGAAACAAATGGAGCCATCAGAACATGTGCCATGAAAGTACAGAAACAGAAGTACTGGAGAGGAGACAGATGAACACTTGAATTAAATGAACAAAAGTTCTTAAAGACATCCAAGTGCTACACAGAAAAGACTTCCTGTAGCTTAAAAACATGATCCGAAAACTAATATATTTAGTACATGAAGTAATGATTATTTTTGAAACACAAGTTAGAGATCCAGAAGACCAAGTATAAGAAATAATGTTAATCATAGAGCAAAAACTAGATGGAAATTATAAGATCAAAGATAAAAGACTGAGGGGTGGATCAAGGACACTGAATATCTGGACACTAGGTGTTCAGAAGGGGAAAAGAGAGCTGACACAGGAGAAGCAGTAGCTCAATTTTGAGGGAACGTTTTTCAGCCTGCAGCTGGTTATGAGTCTGAATGTTCAAAGCACTCATAGAGTCCAGGCTAAAGTGATGAGAAAAGACAGTCATTCAGTTATTCACTGGTAAGATTCTTAAAAGCTAATGCATAAAGGAAAACTTTTTATAACCTTCCAGAAAAAAAGATTACATTATCTAGAGAGGAAAAAACAAATCATAATGCCACTGGAATATCATTTGTAAGCATAGGAATCTAAAAAGACAGTGGAACGACATCAGAGAAAAAGGACAAACTCAAGAATTCCATATCCAGCCAAGATATTAGTCATCTGAATAAAGATATCCAAGGATAGGTAACAACTCAAAGCAAGAGTTATCCAAGTAACCTCTCTGAGAAAAATACTTGCGATAGTCCAGATAAAATGTAACTGAATCAAAATTAAGAACTCAAGCCAGAGACGAGATAAAGTGAACAGGAAACAATGATGAACAGTGAGCCTTGCCATATAAACATATTCATTCATTTGTTCAACAAATATTTACTGAATGCCTGACATATGACAAACATAGCTGGCAATGAGGACACTGCAGTGAATAACATAGGCAAGCATTAAATCTCAATGGATGAATATAAAATGTCTGGAAATCGATGACATAAGGATGGCTGAGATACAGGGACACACTATAATCAATATTTAAATAAATACTAAAGTATGCCGACAGACCCTAGTGGGGAGAACTGAATTCATGTGAAAGCCTCTTAAAGTGGTGGAGGGAAATGACAGGTATTGGGTTTGGGGAGGTGGAATTGAAAGTATTCTACTCGGGAACTTGTCAAAGTAGTTGTTTTAAATGCAGATGTCAGCTCTATAGGAAGAAATCTAAAGATGCCGCTCCACCCCCCAACACTTTTTGCCCTAATCTCCAGGGCAAGAAAATGTGAATATAATAGGATATCATGCCCATGATGATGTCATCGTAAATGGCAAAAGCATTTTTTGATGTAATTAAGGCTTTTACTTAGTGGACTGAATTAATCAAAAGGGAGATTATCAAAGTAGGCCTAGTCTCATTGCCTGAGCACATTAAAAGCAGAGAGCTTTCTCGGGATGGTGGCAGAAGAGAAAGTCAGATAGGTGCAAAGCACAAGAAGGATTTGACGTATCACTGATGGCTCTGAAGTTGGAAGGGGCCATGTGCAAGAACTGGAGAGTGGCCACTGGTCCCTGAGAGCAACCTCTAGCCGATAGCCAGCAAAGAAATGAAGACCTCAGTCCTACAGATGCAGTGAACTAGATTAAGCCAACAATCTGAAATAAGCCTGGATGCAAATTCTCCCAGACCCTCCAAATAAGAGCCCAGCATGGCCAATGCCTTGATTTTGAGCTATGAGACTCTAAGCAGAGATTCTAGCTGAACTTGCCCAGTCCTCCGACCTGTAGAACTGTGAGCTAAGAAATGAGCATTGCTTTACATTGCTGAGTTTGTGGGATTTTCTTATGCATCGGTATAAAACTAACACACCAGCTTGTGAAAGGGTTAACTAAGAAACTAAGACTTGAGCTTTACATTTTTGATGCCTTTGACTAATAGCAATTTTATAATTTAATGGCAATTAAAAATTAGTTTATAATAAATTAATGACAAAGATCTAAGCTGAAATAAACAAGGGAAATAACGTATTTGGAGGCCCTTGCTAGACCAGAGTGTCGTATAGTTCAAGTATATGCTTTACACATTAGGAGTGCCTGTAGATCATTACTCTTCAGTTTGCTGACTCTTCTTCCTCATTATGACCCTATTAACATTAACTTAAATTGAAAGTGGCCTTGAACTAAATTAACATAAAGCTTTTTCACTGCAAACTTGTAATCAACGTAGAAAATTGTTATATACCTTTTAGAGGTGTGCCTGATTGCATTTTCCCATGCTTTATTACTGTAACCTTTTAGATTTAAATATTATATTTTATTATTTAAATTTTCATCATGTCAGTCTCTTACCATCTTCAGCTCTGTCCGCACTCTTACAGTTTATATCCTTCTCAACTTTCACATATGCAAATAAACCATCTTATTATTCCCACCTTTGGAATAGGAAAGATAGCATTTCTTAAATGATTTAGATATAACTTTCAGATTTACCTAATCTCATGGCTTCTTAATTAAAAGGCATGGTAAAGTTTACAGAGCTTGAGGTTCATTGTGAAATAGTGAAAAGAATATTGTGCTATATTAAAAGCTGGAGAACTGAGTAGTCTTCACATTTCCATTAGCCAGTATTGGAACTTTGGGCAAGTCTTTTCTCTTCCCTTTCATGATCTATCTTTTAACATTTGCAATTCAAGGGAGTGTTTTCATGCTGTAGAACCATAGATCCTCCTTAGAGGTTCCCAGATTTGCTCCAGTGATAAGATGTCAGGAGTTAAGGCAGTAGCTTTTGGATTCCTACTTCTGTTTCAGTTAGTGTAGTTCTTCTTTTATTTGTTTTGTACAGTGAACTTCTGTATCATTTTTCATTTAAAAAAAAATAGCTGCATAGCTTTTACAAAATGAACACCAGAGAATTAGATGATTTCTAAGATTTATCCTGGTTCAAATGTAGGTTCCCTTTTCTGCCTGTATTTTCCTTTCTGAATTTAATAACTAAGTAGATTCAGATAACAAAGGATATATTAAATATATATATATATATTGCAAATACTATATATACATATGTGTTAGTCTGAGTTCTCCAGAGAAACAGAACCAATAAAATGTATTTATTTTAAAGAACTGGTTCAAGCAATTGTGGAGGCAAGAAAGAGCTGCAGTTCAAATCAAAATATAGTTTGCTGGCAGAATTCCTTCTTGCTCAGGGGAGGTGAGTCTTTGTTCTATTTAGGCCTTCAACTAATTGAATGAGGCCCATCAACATTTTGGTGTATAATCTGCTTTACTCAAAATCCTCTATTTCAATGTTAATCTCATCCCAAAAATACCTTCCCAGAAACATCCAGAATAATGTTTGACCAAATATATGGGCACCATGGCCTAGCCAAGTTGATACATATAATTGATCATCACATACTATGAAGAAAAAAATAGGATATTGTAGCTCCATAGTTACTCATTTGCCACTAGACAATGCATGTGTACTATAAGATAAAATGCTGAGTGGATTTTATTTTACAGAAGATAGCAGAATTAGAAAATCAAAGTTTCATTTGTAGGAGAAGTAAAGCATGCTAATTTTAGAAGTTAAAATGCCTTCTGATTTTTAAGATAAATTGCTTGAAAAAAATTTCTCTCCTTTGAGTAAATGTTGGGCATAGTGTTGTAGAGAAACATCCCCTACGGAATGATACCTTCCACTAAGGAACTGTCTTCACCATCCTTAGAGATCCATGGATTAACCGATCTTGCAATCCCCCTTAACCTCTTTCTTTCTACCTCTCTGCTTCCCCTACCTGCTTACCATTTCCCTTTATTATTCTTCCCATCTTTGTTCAGTTTTTGCTATTGTCCTTAGCAACTTTGCATTATATCATGACATTTTGTAGGCAATAAATTAATTTACTCTTAGTAGATTATTCAATATGAGGATCATATGTATCTTTGTACATGTGTTCATATAGGAATTGTCTTTGATGCAAAAGGAAGGGGCAAAGTAAGATCATTTTGCAGGACAATGGAGAAATGAAGCAGACCTTCAATTTTACTGATAAGCATAATGAATACTAAGGATAATTTTTTCTCTGCAGTCCAAATGAAATTTACATAATTTAGTAATGTATGTCACAGAATAAAAATAGTCTGTGTGATGCTGTAGTGTCCCTTGAAATAGGTTTCTCCCCACAGAATGACATCTTACTGCTTTTTTAATTATTCTTTTTTCTATACCTTAAGAATTCTAGAGATATGTAGATGTCAGTATGCCTTTTCAAAAAGCATTTCGTTATGAAATGACACATAGGACACATTTGCTTATAATGACACCATACTGCCAAATTCCCTGAGGAGCAAAACACTCTCTCAAGTCCTCTTAACAGCTCATTTGTATTCTTCCAACATGACACCTTGCCTAAGAACTGCTTCCTTGTGTTGGGCCAAGGTTATAACTGATTTATCTACTTTGTAGCCTCAGAAAGAGACTGATACTTTATCTCCTGGAAAAGAGATGATGAATGAGACTTCCAATATTTTTTAAGACTGAAAAAATCTAAAACTCTGCATTAGAGAGTAAAATTTTTAATGCTTCCAAAGTAATTAAATGCTAGGGAAAAGCAGTTGGTCAGTGTGAGCAACGAAGACAATAATCTGATGAGCAATAGGTCCCACCATCTTTCAGGAAGTGGCCAAGGGCCAACTCAAAATATCACCAGCTTTCGAGACAGATACAATAGCATGTTACCAACCTGATTTAGGTCACTTTAGAAATAAGAATGATAGTTGTGTTTGAGATGGGTGAAAAAAACATTCACTCATTTCTAGAAGTTAAAGGAGAAAGGAGCAGATTTTAAAAATTTCAATATGTTAGTCCCCCATTATCCACAAAGGATGCCTTCCAAGACCCCCAGTGGATGCCTGAAACCCTGGATAATACTGAACCCTATACATACTATGTTCTTTTCCTAAACATACATATCCATGATAAAGTTTAATTTATAAAATCAGGCACAGTAAGAGATTAACAATAATATATAATTATAACAATATGCCAGCATCAATTACTCTTGCGCTTTGAAGCCATTATGAAGTAAAATAAGGTGACTTGAACATAAACGTTGCAGTACTTCAACAGTAGCTCTGATAACCCAGACGGCTACAGTGACTAACCAGTGGATAGAGCCGATAGTGCTGATACTCTGTCCAAAGGGATGATTGCTGCCTGGGCGAGCCAGAGCAGGGCTGCATGCAATTTCATCACAATACTCAGAATAGTGGACAATTTGAAATTTATAAAGTGTTTGTTTTAAGAGTTTTCCATTTAATACTTTCGGACTACAGTTGGCCACAGGTAACTGAAACTGCAGAAAGCGAAACTACAGGTAAGGGGCGACTATTGAACAGTTCTCTAGTTGACTCAGCATTTCTCGCCCTCCACAGGACATTTTCCTCCCTCCTGCTTCTCCCAGCTTCGTTAAGACAAAGATTGTGTCTTATTTATTTTTGTGTCTCTGGAACCCGTCAAGACATTGGTCTTAAAATAAGATTGAATACTCAAGAAATATTTGTTAAAATGAGCTAACTAAATTGATTTCTCACTATTTTTGTGCTATTATTTCTAGTTTTTGCTTAAGCTACAGTAATTGTTGAATCTTAGGACTACTATGATTGATATCCCTTTAAGGCCCAGAAAGAAGCAGCTAAGCAGCTATGACATAAATAGTAACATCATCTGTTTTTATGAATCAACATACAAAAGAAGACTTAGCGGCAAATTTCAAGATTGAATATAAAACTTCCATCACTATATTAAGTTTCAGGCTACAGAAACTCTTACATTTTTTCAGTGTTTACCCAAAGAAGATAAATGTTAATTTATAATGAGTTCAACTCAATTTAAATTTCCCAGAATTTCTTTCCTAAGGGCTAGGACTAGAGATCAGAAATTGTAAACTGATGATCTACACCCAAATATGGCCCATATAATTGGTTTTATTTGGTATCTTTTAAATTAATGTTTGTATTTGGGGGTTCCTGAAACCACCCATAGATTCAATGATTAGCTAGAAGGACTCACAGAACAGAGAAAAGCTGTGATATTCATGGTTATAGTTTATTACAGCAAAAGGATACAGACTAGAATCAGCAATGGAAAAAGGTGCATAGGGCAAAGTTCAGGAGATGCTAAGCACAAGCTTCTAGTTGTCCTCTCCCAGCAGCAATGTCTGACAACATGCATGGAGTATTTCTAGCCGGGGAAGCTTACCTGAGCATTGGTGTCCAGTGTTTTTATTGGTTGGTCACATAGCTATGAGTGATTGCTGAGACCACGTGACCTAAACCCCCAACCATAAATCACATTGTTATAATAGACTATCTGGTATGGTCCAAGATCCTTATGAAAGTAAAACACTCTTATCAGATAAAATATTCCAAGGTTTTAGAGACTACAGCCCAGGCAAAGGCCAAACCTTTCTTTGGAATGAGTAGAGTGTGGATAATCCAGACTTATTAAGTTAATCCTTTACTGCAGCAGTACTGCTAGTGTAAATCCATAAGGTTTGGGAAATTTCATGTTAAACATATATTTTGGGATTTTCTTGAAAAACGTGAAGATCTGGA
The DNA here is from genome assembly GCA_963575035.1 of Avahi laniger. Classification (NCBI taxonomy): domain Eukaryota; kingdom Metazoa; phylum Chordata; class Mammalia; order Primates; family Indriidae; genus Avahi; species Avahi laniger. The sequence goes on from CAUYSK010049086.1 coordinate 11,983, forward strand.
CCCATGCTTCAACCCCGCCACCATTGACAGGAACTGAGCAGCTCATCTAATTTTACATAAGACACGTGCTTCCAAGTTCACCACAGTCCTTCAGCATGGCATCCAGTTTATCTTGCTCAATTACACGACTTTCCCATTTCTTGTAAGGATTAGATTATAGATAGTTTGGAAACTAAGAGATTTCTTGAAAATTCAGCCTCAAACAAAAAAAGATCATTTTTTTGGTCTGCTAAATTTGTCATGTGTTCCCTCAAATTGTTTTTCTGTGCTACTTTTTTCACTATTTTTTTGCCTAATCCATAGGATAAATTATTATTCTGAGAATATTGTCATCCAAAGGAGCCAGAAGAACCAGAATATTCCTCTGTAGCAGTAGTTTTCAAAATTTCTTAGTCCAGGAATTACTGCAACAGTTAACTATAGACCAGCTGTTTTTTCCAAGCTTAGTCATCCCTTACTCCTTTCTAAATTGCCCTCACCAGAATTAAAGGAATAAATATTATTTCTTCTTTTAATAAGATACTATTCAATATTATATAGACATTTTAGCTTGTGAACCAGCACATAAATTTTTAGATTACCTGTATAACTAGCGTTAGATCATTTGTAGCACTTTTTTGTTAGGACCTGTTCTAAGTTACTCCCCTACAACCTGGCTACTAGGTTATAAACAAAGCAGGTCTCAGACCCAAGTGCCATGCATTCAGGTATTTTGTAAATAACCATTCTTTAGCAAATAGGTACACACTGTTTATATATTTTGTTAGGTAAGCGTGATGAAGTCCCAGCCCCCTGTCCTTTTATTTTTTTATTTATTTTTATTTTTTTTTTTTTTCAGGAAATTATGGGGATACAAACATTTTGGGTTACATGTTATGACTCTGCCACATCCCAACCATGATTTGAGATGTACTCTTCCCCCCCTACAATGCTTACCACGTGCATTAGTTGTGAGTTTACCTACCCTGAACCCCCCCTACCCCCAAAGAATATTACTACTGTGTGAGCACCTTAGTGTAGATCAGTCAGTGCCAGTTTGATGGCGAGTACATGTGGTGCCTATTCTTCCATTCTTGTGATACCTCACTTCGGAGGATGGGCTCAAGCTTTATCCGGGAAAATATAAGAGGTGCTAGATCACCATTATTTTTTATAATTGAGTAGTATTCCATTGTATATATGTACCATATTTTATTAATCCACTGATGGATTGATGGACACTTGGGTTGTTTCCACATCTTTGCTATAGTGAATTGTGCAGCCATAAACATTCGAGTGCAGATGTCTTTATTATAGTATGACTTTTGTTCCTTTGGGTAGATGCCTAATAGTGGTATTGCTGGATCAAATGGTGATTCTACTTGTAGCTCCCCTGTCCTTTTAGATGCTTTGGCTACCTCATTAGAAGAATGATTTGGTCAGAACACACATATGTCAATACAGAAGCAGGAATAAGGTAACTGAAATTCCTCCTAATCCAAGAGATCGAGGCAGGACCTTTAAGGATCAAGCCTGAGCATTACTTATAAGCATGCAGACCAGAAGCTTCTAAGATTCTTAGTCTTTGTTCAAGTATGGTTAGGAAGGATCATGAAAATATTTTAGCAAATTCACATGTCTTGAATACCTCGAGGCTATTTCCAACATTCATCTTGCTAAATATTAATAACAAACCAGTAATTTCAGTAATAAAAACCATTTCTAATACTGTTGCTAGTTAACAAAGTCTCAGCTGTTAACTGAGATATGGCTAACCAAAATGCCTGCAGTGGCCCCCTTGGAGTATGGTCTTTCTGAAATAACACCTGCTAACTGTCCTTGGAATCTGAATCTTATAGAGTAATTGCTTACCTTTTAGAGTCGAAGCTTAAACTAACTGGCATATTCATAATACCTCACTGTCTCTGCCAAATTATTTTGAATTTAATTGCAAATATGATAATACCTTTCTAGATTTCAACTGATAATGATTTCCAGATGGCTTCTTGAGATAGGGAGTAGATAATCATATACCTTGGCCCCAGTCCCAAGCCAGAGTTGCACTTAAAATGTCCTCATTGTTAATATAACAAGAATGGTTATATGGCTGGATACTTTCCGGACAGTCCTTGTACATGTTATCTGTTATATTCTTAATCTTGTAGTCATTGTGGAGGAAGGAGAAACCTTATCATTGAATTGATGGTTTTAATATTTTAACTCTTTTGCTAATACTCATTTTAAGAAAAAAATACCAGTTTCCCTAACTTAAAAAGTAATGATTAATAGAGGAGTAAACTTATATGGAATATCTAGTTATAATGCAATAAAACATAATAAAAACTAGCACCCAGAATATGGGGGTAAAATACTTTTGGCTTGCAATAGTTTATCTGGCTTTGTGATTTGTTCTTTATAACAATGACCAAAAATAATTATAAAAATCTAAGAAATATTGTGTTAATCTTTGTACAATAATGTAAAAGTAAAGTTTTTCTCTTGAGTTAGTTGATTATCAAGACCTGGAAGTTTCATTTATAGCATTGTACTTAAAGCCATTAAAAAGCCAACTTTATCACTGAAAATCTTGCAGGAAAACTAAATTTATTATTGAGTCTGAAACTCTTTTTTTTTTTCCTTCACTGAAACAATTGTTTTCGTAGCATAATTTTGGGTAACTGCGTTTTTAGGAGTATAAGGATCACATTATAACAGACTAGATGGTATTTAATGTGATAGTAGTAATATATATGGTACTAAAAAGAGACAAGTGGGAGGATTTGTGAATATTTGAGCCATTTCTTTAAACCTTGTGATTTTTTTCTTATAAGCAGACTTTTAGCTTATTAGTGATTCATTTCTTTTGACATTAAAAAAGAGCAATTTTTCTGTTTAAAATTTATACCAAACAAGTATTTGAGCTTACTATTTGCTACCCACATAAAATTAAATATTATATTTTGTTTATCTGTGTACTCCATTGTATCTAATACACATACAGTTTTACCCCGACAAATACCTGTTATGAACTGGTTGTCTTCTCCCAAAAGTTTTCCCTTCACACATTCAAATTGTATTCATCTTAGGGTTTCTTTTCCTTGCCTGATCTGACAAACGAACTCACATTGAAAGTTAAATGTGATCAGGAACATTATAAATATACAGTTGGCAAAGGGGGCAGGGATAAAAGGGTGACAGAAATTCTGTGTCAGGGAAAGGGATCTTTATGTGCAGGAACCACAGACGGCAGTAAGATGTTGGGTCGTATTTCTCCATCATTTGAAGAAATGTCATAAAATGTGTTAATCATTAAGACAGCCAAACCTTTTTTGGATACTTTATTCATGTGTTATCTTTAAGTAAATCTGAAGCTGGTGCTTCTTCTGCTAATGATTTCCTGTCTACAATGGGGAAAAGAGAGTTACTATTTTTAATTATATTGGAGTGAAATCGTTGTTGGTAGGGCATATTGCCTTCATTTGAGACCTGTTTTACTGCTTTTATTTCAGGGATGTTAACAGCATACTTTATCAGTTTTGAAAGGGTTCCAGTTAAAAGTTCAAAGGGGTGGGGGGGAGGCTGAGGAGTGAAAGGGACTGAATAGGATAGGTCTCAGAATCCTGTCTTTCCAGCGCTAGCTAGAAAGTTCCTGTACTTTGAATTCTCCCTCTAGACAAAGAATCAGAGAACTGTGATATGTATCTTTTTAAATATTTCTTAGCTAAATAGAAAAAAACTTCGTACAGTGCCAGTCATTTTAATTTTTTTTAAATATAAAGATGTACTCTCGGTATTTAGAAAAAACTCTTAGTTCATCTTTAGATCAAGCCCAGTGTATATCCATCATTCGTATTTTAATTTTTGTTACTCTTTTAAGTACACCCCTTTACAGAACCATAACTTTATCCATATATACATATATTTATATATATATATGGATTTATATTATATTTATATATATATGGATATATATCCTGAAAACTTCTGGCACATAAATGCAATTTGCAGAGTCATTTATTAGGACAAAACTGTGAGCTCCAAGAAACCACCGTCCATACTAACACAGAGACTAAAGATAAAAGAAAAGAAGTACATACCACCATCTGTATCATCTTCATCTTTGTATTCCTAGCCCCTGATGGTGCCTGGCATGTAGTATAGGAGTTCAATAAATGTTTTAGCTTGAATAACCGGAAAAGAGCCATGCATAAATACTGTCATTGATATACACAGTACCTTATCTCATTTCATCTTCAAACCCCTGAAGTGGGTACCATTTTAATCTCTGTTTTATTAATGAGGAAACCTTGGCTGGCGAGTTGATGTAGCTTGCCCAAGGTTATAGAATATAATAAGTGGTGCAGCTGGAATTTAAAGACAAATTTTTTAACTTCTTGCTACACTAACTTTCTTTTGCTATAGCATTCTGAATACTCACACTTCCTTAGAAGAAAGGGAGAAGTTCAAACTCTGTAGTGAGAAGGCTTTTTGAGCTCTATTTGTTTTGTTGTTGCAGCCCAGTGATTGGTATATAAAAAGGTGCCCATGAGATTTTAAAAGGATGTATGAATTTCTGAGTTTCTGCTTTGGGCAGCGGACTTTTTTTTTTTTTTTTAAACAAACATTTCCAAATGGAAAAGGGAGAAAAAAATCTTGGAAATCTTTATTCTCTTTTGAGAAGCCTTTTGAATGCATGGGAAGAAAAATCTTAGCAACTCGAGGTGAGGCTCAGATGTGCATGCTGGTGACGGTTGATAGCTCCAATTACACCGTTGCTTCTAACAATGACACCAACTTATTTTCTTTTAATTTTCTACTCTATTTTCTGTTCTAAGTTTAAGGATTTTTTGGTAACATTAAACTGTTTTTGAACCAGTTTCTAAGGCAACCTCTCATGCGAGGCACTTAAATCATTAATTAGAAAGCCGTTATGTGTAAATTAAGTGAAACAGGCTGTATGCCTAGAGGGGACAGATGGGAGGGGGCATTTCAGAGATTTCCGCTAGCAAGGCCTGTATGTTTCATTCCTTTTCCAACAGCCACATGGGAAACAAGCTTTCTAAGGTCCCCAAGGATGTTCAAGGTTAAAATGTGTGAACAGTTTTTCATTATCATTCAGTAGTCATGTATAAATAGTCATTCAGTGTCTTCTTCCCCAGATAATATTATACAAGCTAGATGACAGCTAATGTGTACATCTTATTAACGAGTAAATTATCAGCATGTAGCATTTCACTTACATAAATAAACATTTAACAAATAAATAAAATAATACTATGTGAAAAAGTACTTAATAAAATTCCTGGCTTACAGCTATCAATCCACAATGTTAACTTTTACAATTTTAGCCACCAATCTTTAACTTCTCTCTTCTTTTCTATCCCTTTAAATATTTATGTTTTCCAGAGCTTTCTTCTCTTTTATGTCATAGTTTACACATCGTTTCTAGGCAATAGCATCTGCTCTGTGGTTTTAACTATCCCCTATGTTCTGCCACTAGTGAGGACACTTAATTTACATTGGAAGACTGGAGAGATGATCTCTGAGGACTGACATTAAGTCCTGAGACCTTCGGGATGGGTATGGGTCTAGAGGCCAGGGGACTGTACAACCACTGTAGGAAATTAATAGCTCTGGAAAAGGCTGCTTTGGCTTTAAGTCAGCCACCGAGCATGAGGTGTCTGAAACTTGGCGTTCCAAATAAATACCCCACTTACTGCTGCTGTCTCCACTTACATTGTAATCCTGTTCTCTCTGATTTCTTGAAGCCATGTTGCTGGCCTTGACTGAGGCTCCATCTTATATTGCCATTCATACAAGCCATTCACTGCACGGCAGTGATTCTTCACAGTGTTGGGAGGAAAAATCCAACCCACCTACCCTCGATGATATAAGCAGCTAAGGCGGGACCTATCCATGTTGTTCTGGGCTCCCAGTGTTAAATTTTTCAATTGGTTTACTCATACACATAGCACTTATTATTACCAAAGCAAAAATTATTAACAGTGTTCCTTTTCACTCTCAAAAATGGCTTGGTTTGTATGATAAATTATATGACCACCCTCCTTAAAGTTCACCAGAGTTAAACTGATAGAGTAATTGGAGAGAATGGAAATTCTAATACCAGCCCCTTGATACGCACAAACCTAGTCTCCCTCATTACAGCTGAGGTCCTGACATTGAGCCAAGGTCAGCAATCCTTGACTATCTCTTCTGTCAACTTGAATGACTTATTCAGAGCCTTTGGTGTACTCTGCAAATAGCTGACCTCAGCTGAGACCTCCTCAGTGCTGCAGAGATACTCTGTTTGCATTCAGTCTTAAAAGATGGAGATGGGGTCTCAATCTCTTTCATCCAGGAAAGCTCCCAATCTCCTAATGTGAATTTAAGCACCTTTTGTCTGGTATCCTTAAATTCTGCATACGAGGGAGTATTACTCTGCCAAGCCTAGAAAGTTTCCAGTTTTACCTTCTACCTTATCTCACATGACTGAAATAGTCCACTGATACGATTCTATATGAATGAAGATCTGTCCAAGGTTATATATAGATCATCATCACTGAAATATTTAGCAAAAGCTCACAACTTTTAAATGACAGCTTCTCTTGTTTTTATTTATGCGTACATATTACATCATGCATATACACGTTCATATTTATAAACATAGAAGTCTGAAATTTTATTCATCAAATGATACTTATAAAAGCTGGGTTTCTTTTTCCCCCTGACTAAAGAATAAAGAAACACATAAAAATCATCCTGGTTATATTTTCATCAACAAACATTTTTTGAGTACCAGCTATATGCCAGTCACTGTGTGAGGAGTTGCCTTTTAAAGTAACATAAGCAATAAAATGATGGCAATTTGGGGAAAAATTTATCTTTTTTGGTAATTTGTGGCTCTCTAACCAAATTAATTACATACTCATCCTTTCCCCGCAGAACATCATACTTACTTCCAGTGTAGCACGTATCGTACTATATGATAGCCATTTGCTTCTATTTTTATTGCTGCTGCTAGACTGTGATCTCCTTGGGGGGAAGCTCTGTCTCTTCACCTTTGTAACGCCAACCATGGGCCCAGTGTTTGGCCTGTAATATTGCTAATTTTTTTCTCTTGATGCTAATTTCTTAACTATCCCTTATGTAAGTCAATTTAGAGCTAATAACTTAGCAGAGTTGAAATCTGTGTGAAATGGCGTCAGCAGCACTCTAAGAAAAAAGACAACTACAGCAATGATTGCGTACATGAAAGTGCGAGAACAGAATTGAAAATAAAATTCCAGATCTTGATGTAAAATTAACTCGAAGATCAGAGAACGATGCATAAGTTTCAGAATGACTAGACGTTCCAGGAAACTTGTCAAAGTTGGCATATGATGACCTTTAAGTCTATTTTGAGTAAGAACCATATCTTATGTCTGTCTGTTCCATCTAAGATAGAACCTTAAAGTAGATGCTAAATAAATGCTATAGAACGAATGGGTCTGCATTTATCATAGAATTTGCATGAAATGTTCTACTAGAAATAGTATTTAATGCTAAATGTTTAATAAGGAAAGTTATTGCTGATTATAAATAAAGCATATGCTTAGGAGTTAATGTTTCTTCATGAGCAGAGGAATTAATTAAGTGCTCAACAAATATTTGGCAAAAGAAAAAAAATAAGATCATAGTTTCCTCCTCTGTGACTGGTCTAGCAAAATTAGGCATTTTTCTTATTGTCATTTCTTAGTCTAGTTGCATCTTCCTATTTCTATGCTGATATTGCTTATAGTTATTCATATGCCTGCTGATTACTCACTGGGGACCCCTCAAGGGACCAGTATGTGGCAGCCTTGGTTGTGGCCGGGCCACATCCTGGCTCTGTCTCTTCTGCTATTTCGCTGAACCTTTGGGAATCTCAGTTTCCTTGTGTATAAAGTGGGGAAAATAATACCTTACCTCACAGGATTATTATGAAAATTAAATGAGATAATGTGTCAATAAGCTACTTAGTGTCGCCTAACTTTTCACATATTTAAAGTCACCTCTTCCATAAATAATGAAATAAAAAGCCTCCAGACTCCTGTCAGGTAAAGTAGAAAACTTAATGCCTCGCAAACATTTATGTGGATTCTCAATGAAGGCTTGAGAGGAGCTTACATTCTCTCCGTATCTAGCACTTGAAATGCCTGCTCGAGGTTTGTTTTGGGTATTCCTGGCTCCCGGCTACTTCTTCCGCTACCCTTGTTCTCAAAGCTGCTGTTCTTCCTCCACTCCAGTGTCTTAGGGTTCTTTGGAGAAACAGAACCAATAGGTTCAGGTATAATGAGATTTATTATAAGGAATTGACTCATGATTATGGAGGCTAAAAAGTCCCCAAATCTGCCCTCTGCAAATAGAGAACCAAGAAAGCCAATGGTGTAAATTCCAATGGTGTAAAATCCTGTGCCGTCTGTTGTCCAATGTCCGAAAACAGTTATTGATATATTTTGTCTGGTTTTCTAGTTTTTAATGTGGGAGGGTAGATCCAGTCCCTGTTACTTCTTTATGGCAGAAGCAGAGGTTCATATACTAATATCATTTAAAAAGTTGAGGGCTATAATAAGATAAAGAACTTTTAGTGTGCTCATTAAGAAAGCAAAAAGAAAGTCTGTACTTACTATATCACCCACATTTCATAAAAGAAAGAATATTTTTAACAATAAAAATTTAAGAAAAACATACTCAGTATGTAGGATAATCATTTCTATTGAATAAATTGGGTTTCATAAAAATTTAAATTATTCATTTTTCCCTCATTTTGTCACATATGAATAGAGATTTCTTAGGAATCAGCTTCAGTCTATTGATTTGTGGTCAGTAGCCACCGATCCAGGCCATCCCTTCCTTTTTCTATGCCAATTTTGTAGAAAAAGTAGATAATTAAAAAGTGATATTAATATATGTTTAGCAATACAGCCGAGGCTCACACTCAGGTCTCCTGACTCCTGGTGGAATGCTCCTTTTCCTACATCACCATAAAGATTTTCATATGTATGAACATATCCAAATTGAGCTATTAGACACTCTAGACATTATCTTTCCTTTGAGGTATTAGATCTAGTAAAGTTATCTTGGCCTTTTGCTATTAGTTTCTAATCTGAGTTAAGTTAATAATATTTGGATGGTGCTTTAGACTGACCAAACTGAGTTCATACCATTTCCAGCTTCCCAAAATCAGGAAGGATGCTCAATAAAGCAATTGAAATAAGAACCCTAAAATATCATAAGACATTGAAACATACTCACATATTTATTGAATTAAATTGCATTTTAAAAATGCTGAATTTAACACCACTAACCTTCAAGAAAATAATTTACAAAACATACATTCTGGCCGGGCATGGTCGCTCACTTTTGTAATCTCAACACTTTGTAGGGACCAGTAGGGAGGATCACTTGAGGCCAGGAGGTTGAGACTAGCCTGGGCAACATGGTGAGACTCTGTCTCTACCAAAAATAAAGTGAAAAAAAAATTATTCGGATGTGGTGACATGTGCCTGTAATCCCAGCTACTCAGGCAGGAGGAACACTTGAGGTTGCAGTGAGCTATGATTACACCACTGAACTCTAGATCAGGCAACAGAGGGAGACCTTGTCTCAAAAAACAAAACACCAAAAAAACCCCCATATTCTAATTCTTAAGTCAGTGAGACATTACCTATAGAGATGGCTTTATCCTACAAAGAACTTGACATTTTTACTTAATTGACTCCCCACAATTAAGATTTTGCATTTTCTGAAACTATAATAAATTCATTTTGCACCTCAAAAAAAATCTCTTTTCTATCACTTCTCCTCTCATTTGCAAATTCCAGAAAGTTTAGGGATCATATTTGATTCTTCCCTTTACCTCAACTTCCACGTACAGCAGTCTCTAAGTTTGTCAACTTTACATCCAATCTGTCTACCAAATCTTTGTATTTTTCTTCATCTCCATTACAAACTACTATCATTTCTCACCTTTAATCAAACCTAAACTATTGTCTAGCTTCGTTACACTTATGTCTGCTCCTATGCTCTGCTTATCAGACCAGGAGTTCCCTAAAAAATTCAAATTTGTTCATGTGACTTGTGGGAGAGACAGTGATGCTCACTGCAACTTTCACAGGCTTCCTAAGACTTACCAGCTTCCTTCAGTTGGGTGGACCATGCCACTAGCCAATGGATTGTGGGCAGAAGTGACATGTGTTAGTTTTATGCAGAAGTATAGAAAAACTGGAGTCTGACTCATTGTCCTAGTATGTTTTGTGCTGCTATAACAAAATGTCAGAGACTAGATAATTTATAAAGAACGGAAATGTATTTCTTATAGTTCTGGAGACTGGGGAGTCCCAAGAACAAGGGGCTGGCATCTTGCAGGGCTTTCTTGCTGCATCATCCCATGGTGGAGAGTGGGAGGGGAAGAGATTGAATCCACTCTTGAAAGCCCTTTTACTAAGGTATTTAATCCACCCATGGTGATTAGAACCCTCATGGCCTAATCACCTCTCAGAGGTCCCGCCTCTTAATACTGTTACAATGGCAATTACATTTCAGCATAAGTTTAGAGGGAACAAACATTCAAACCATAGCAACTCACCAAGTGCTTTTCCTCTGCTGTGGGGATTGTGGAATTTGCACGTTCCAGATGGTGATGCTACAAGACAGTGGAGTTTGCTTCAGCCTGGGCTTTTGAGTGATTCTGTGTAGAAGAGTCCCTGTCAACCCACAGTGGACATATAACATGAATGAGAAATAAACCTTTTTTCCCTTAAGTCACTGGGCTTGAGGTATTACCAAGGATAACTCAGCCTAGGCTGGAGTCTCACTGATTTTCGGATATAGTTTTGAATTGCTCACAAAGCCTTGGATAATTCTAACTTTACATCTGCCTCTCTCCATCTTTATCACTATAGTTCAGTCACTGATTTTTCTCTGTTCTTTAAATATTCTTTCCTCCGTGAGCTACTGCGTATCCTGGCAACTCTGAGGGCAACTGAGTGTCATCTTTTGTATACTGACAGTCACAGTGATTGTGCTAATGGATTGGAGTGATTATAGCATGTCATCACACATTGGGTGGAATTTTTACTAAATAGTGTATTTTTCTTAGCTAGTGTAGAAATGGCTTGGTAGGCCCTGAATTGACATAAATAGTTCTTGGAGGTAGATGGGAAACACAGGATAACATTCCTTTTTAATAAATAAGGAAACCTATTGAAGGTAGCTTAAAAAATCAACATGCCGAACAAGAATTTATTGCAAAGATATTCGGGTATCTTGTAGAACCAAAGAGCATCTGGGCTTATCTCTGGGCTTTCTGAAAAAGGCATTAAAAAAATAAATCTTTAACCTTTAAACTAGGCAACAATCTTTCTCTGATCTTTGATTTGCTTACCATTTCCGCTTTTCTACCCACTGGAAATATCTGATTCTTTGTGCACGTGGTGGTAAAAGGTTACCCTTTATGTTAGTCTACTTAGGCTGCCATAAGCAGAATGCCACAGACTGGATGACTTAAACAACAGAATTTTTTTTCTCACACTTATGGAGATTGGGAAGTCCAAGATCAAGGTGCTGTCAGGGTTGGTTTCTGGTAAGGCCTCTTGTTCTGGCTTATAGCAGGCTGCCTTCTCACTGTGTCCCCACATGGCCTCTTCTCTGTGTGCACGTGGAAAGAGAAAGAGAGGAATATAGGTCTCTTCCTCTTCTTAAAGAACACCAGTCCTATGGGATTAGGACCTCACTCTTATGACCTCATTTAATCTTAATTACCACCCAGAAGTCCTCATTTCCAAATAATAGCCACCTTGGTGCGGTGTTCAGAGCTTTTACATATGAATTTTGAGAGGCTGTAATTCAGTCTATTAATATAACACCCCAGTTCTCAGTTTGGTATTATCTTGGTTCTGGTTAAATGGCAGAAGCTAATTAGCTGTCTCAGAGTCTATATTCTGAATTCATAAGTGCTCTGGCTTGAATGCTCATGTCTACCCAAAATTTGTATGTTGAAGTCCTAACCCCCAAGGTGATGGCGTTAGGAGGTGGGGCCGTTGGGAGGTGATTAGGATATGAAGGCAGAGCCCTCATGAATGGGATTAATGCTGAGACAAAAGAGGCCCAAGGAAGTTTATTTGGCTCTTCCAGCATGTGAGAACACAGTGAGAAGGCACCCTGTATGAGCAAGTGGATCCTAACTGGTTACTGGATCTGCCAGTGACTTGGTCTTAGACTTCTCTGTTTCCAGAACTGTTTGAAATACATTTCTGTTGTTTACAAGCCATCCAGTTTATGGTATTTTGTTAGAGCATTCTGAATAGACCAAGACACTGAGAAAATGGCTTAGATACGGCCAGATGGTTCACCCTCAGTCAAGCACCTGTGGCCAATGGCGCAAGATCTTGAAGAACAAGCATGGCTGCTGGGTGCCTGTCGCAGGTGTGTGTGTGTGTGTGTAAGGGGTGTGGCTCAGTAAGCAGTTATTAAAGAAATGGGATCATTATGAAGTGAGTAGAGAACCTGAAGTTATTTCCATCCATTTGAATTCTGGGAAACAGTGTACAGAACAAAACAAGGAGCTGGTAGGTGAAATTCACCAACAGAAGAACACAAAGATACTAAAACCAGGAACAGGCTGGTGCAGTGGCTCACGCCTGTAATCCTAGTACTCTGGGAACCTGAGGCGAGCAGATCTCTTGAGCTCAGGAGTTGGAAACTAGCCTGAGCAAGAGCTAGACCCTGTCTCTACTAAAAATAGAAAAATTAGCCGGGCATCGTGACACATACCTCTAGTCATGGCTACATGGGAGGCTGAGGCAAGAGGATTGCTTGAGCCCAGGAGCTTGAGGTTGCAGTGAGCTTTGATGATGCCACCGCACTCTACCCAGGATACTGAAGAGAGACTCTGTCTCAAAAACAAAAGCAAAAAGATCCAGGAACAAAGTACAGTTAAGGAATTACTGATTATTAAAGATATGAACAGGGGATCAGTTACATAATAAATTTTTCTTAATTTATAGAGGCTTTTTTTGATTGGACAAATGTTTATTAATTTAATCAGTTAAAGTATACAAAATGTGTGGCATGCAGGAAGCATTGGTTAGTTTCACCTCTCCTACCACACTCCTCCAACTTGGATCACCTTAAAGGAAGTGCATAAATGCTAAAAGGGCCATTGGTTATATGGATAGTAAAAATCAAGAAGAGAATTAAAAGACCAGAGTTTCCAAAAAAGGAATTAAAAAAAATCTCAAAAGCAATCTGAGTGTTGTAGAGGTGAAGATGAGCCTGATATCTCAGCCAGCGGGCTCCAAAGGAAGTGCAGATGCCTTCAGGGAAACATTTCTGCATTGGGATGCAGAAAGAAAATACTGAATTTCTATTTATACTTATTCTTTACCTAAAAATTAAGAAACAAAGCTTTGCTGATATTTAATATGCAGATTAACACTGTTGACCTAGCTTGGATTGCATATTATTAGACTTGAGTACTGACTGTGTCTGATACATGAAGTAGAAAGGTAATTGTGCTACGGTTAAGATCATAGACTCTGCAATCATACTCCTTGGCTTTGACTCCCATCTCTTATATCAGTCATCTGTGTAACTTTATATGAGCTGCTTAACCTCTCTGTGTCTCTTTTGTCTCACCTGTAAAATAGGAATGAAAATACTAGTGTTTATTTCATAGAATTGTTCTGAAGATAAATGGCCAATACAGGCAAAATGATGCCTGCAAGAGTTTCTGATCCATAGCAGCATGATACGAAAGTTAGGAATAACTATAATCCTGATGGAAGCATGGAAATTCTACAGCATAGAGGAGCTGACAGTGATGTTTTCCTGCATTTGTTCAATTTCAGCATTATGTGATTTATTGTCATTCAGATGTATTTTTAAAATGGAATTCATACAGATTGCATCATTTAGTTTTAGAAAAGAAAGGATTTGGGGTATCATTAGTAAATAGAAATAAACAATAATTTTTTTCATGTAAGATTAGAATAAGAACTCTTGATTATGGTTCTCAGTCACTCTCTCTAAATTCTTCTCTCTCAGAATGATGGTTTCCAGGTTATTATTTGTATTCATATCCTTTTTATTTGAGATACATTGTAAGGCATTTCACCTAGTGTAAGGAAACTGAGTGTAAAAGATGCATTACATTAGTCACGGAATCGGATATATTGTATCAGGCTTCAGCAGCACGGTGGAATCTTTAATTTGGGGGTCAAATTGAAGAGCAGACACTTTGTTTGCCTTGGAAAAAATATTAATAAAAACAGCTAGAATGTGTGCATATAATTATTGTAATTATTAGGAGGACCTGAATGGGTTGGATTGTTTAGAGATTGTTCTGCCTGGTTGGGAATAGGAGCAGGCAATTAAGAGAACATTAGAGGATGAGCAAGATCAGGCCCAGGAATAATTACGCAGGGGAACTTGTGCATGTTAAGCCCTTCTGGTGCCCGTGTCATTGTGGTATAGACGGGTAGGCAGGAAACATTTTATGTTTTGTAGAAAAGGCAGAAAATTCAGAATAATTGAGAATGAGAATTCCAGGAAATGGTGAAAGTGTTTTTACATGATTTCCTAAGATTAAGGACCAGGAAGGTCATCCTGGGCTAATGTCCCTGTGTGGCCCTCTTCTGTTTTCCTTTTCTGTGAATGCAGATGCCTAGAGAGCCAGAATTTGGTCCTTAGAGAGAAAAAATAGCCAAACTGAAAGAATTGCTCCAATGTCCATAATATTAGGAATGAGTATTCTTATTCTAATACATTTTAAGAGTATTAGGATGAAGAAAAGTGGCCCACAGAGTGTCATGGGCAAGACACACTTAGGTTGCATTAAGTGTAGAGATAGGGAAAAATAAAAACGAAATGAAACTGAACTAGTTTCAGTTTCAACAATACAAGGCTCTCCAAAATAATCTACTTTTTATGCTAATAATACATTTTCCTTGAGATTAAAAGCAGTGTGTGACTGCTTACATCCTTATAAGGTATATTGATAAATAGAGAAAATAAATATAAGTCAAACATACTGCATGTTTACAATGAGTTCTGTCATTTTGGCCTTTCAGAGAGGGTGGGCAAGTGCCTTGATAAGCAGACAGACAATGGCATCGGCAAAATTGGTTATGTGGGTACTAACTCAGCCCTGGCTTCATCAGTCTGTACATGCCTGGGCTTTTCCACCAATCTTAGGTACGCTGGTAATAGCTGGAGATTCTGAGATCGATTTTCTGTGTTTCACATAGCCAAAAGCCAAATATTATTCATATTTCATTACCAGTTTCATCACAAGTCCAAGCTTTTGCCAAAGATCCCAGTACCCGAATCCAGAATTTGTCCTTACAGACTTTCTTCTCATAAGGTGCTATTTATGTGAATGTCTTCGGATCTGATAACATACCTTTTAATTTAACTGAAAGCCAAAAGCTATGCATTAGATGCTACTTGTGAGACAAGTGTCTATATGGGAACAGTGGTCCTTTCAGGAAGAATTAGAAGTATACGTACAGGGATGGGCTGCCAATTCCTAACAGTAAAGTCAGACTTCTGGGCAGGCGAGTTCTGGGTAATATGTAGCTTACGATGCCCTTTTACTTACAGATTGAAGGGTTCTAGTTGATCTGCTTACTGATATATTACATTCCTCTTAAACAAGAAGGAAAATAAATCCAGGAAAATGAAGTATGGGGTAGATTACTATTTTCCCCAAATTGGCACTTACAAGGTGCCTGTTGCCAATGGGAATGCACAACTCTAAGAGCTACGTTGGATTCTTGGTGGTGGCTGAGAGAGGAAGGTCAGGAAAGATATTTTATGTCAAAGATGCAAGTTTAATAGAGTTAAACTAAACTTCATGGGGAAGAGAAAGCAGGGCTTGGAATTTTATTCCTGAAAGAATTTCTGCCTTGTTTTCAGACATGATGATAACTATTTGGTGCAAGAAATAATAAAGTCAATCGTTAAAATAGTGAATTGGTAAAGTAATTTTTTTACTTCTTTTGCCAAACTCCTCTCTCCTTTCCCCATTACCTAGAGGCATTATCCTTCATTAGAATAACTTTTCCTGTTCCACTTTCCCTTGAAGCTTTTCCAGATTCTAATGATAAAACTAAAAATTTTATTTTGATGACAGTGTCAGTGACTGATTATTGTTTAATTTTTTATCCGTCATAGGTAATATTTGCAATTTTAAAAATAGCTTTCTGTATATCTATCGAAAAGAGTAACCTATAATAAATTTAGGCTCTTTATGGTGTTATTTTAAATACCACAACTTGATCCCAGTAAGAATTTAGATTAAAATAATCTTCTAGGTCTTAGAGTTAATTCAATGGATATTTAATGAAAGCCTGTAATACTATTTGCCGGGGACTATTCTAGCCACAGGAATACAAAGACAAATAAAATATATCCTTTTCCCTGAGTCAGCCACTGAAGATGTTACTGGAACGAAGGTGTTATGGTCCTCTGGGCACTGTCTTGGAGTCCCTAAGTGGGGAGGAGGTTGTCCACTGTGAGAGTTAGAAGCATGTGAGTTAGAGGCAGGAGTGCAAAATCCCACAGGACATGCTGACCACTCCTCTGTCTTCCGTTGTACTTTCTAAGCACTTGTCTTCACCATAGTGTGAAGTCCTTGTTCAGGAAACAAGTCTCACATCCCTACTTTCAGTACTCGAAGTCAGACAACTAATCTGACAGTTCAAACCCTGGCTCTACAACTTATCAACTGGAACCTTGAGCGCATCTGTTTACCTCCTCAAGCCTCAATTTCTTCATCTGTGAAAATGAGGAAATAGTAATCCCTAAATTAATTATTTATTTTGGGGAGGAGTTAATTGGCTAACTCATGCAAAGCATGTAGTACAGTTCTTGGCACGTAGTAAGCTCTCAAAAATATTGGCCAATGCAACATAAATAAAAATTGGTGTACCATGTGGCCCATCTTTACATGAAACATGGAATTGAATCACAGAAAATAGAAATCAAACTCCAGAAGCCTTGGTGAATAACAGAGCGCTTTTGGTGTCATTTTCTTAAAAGAAACTGGCCCAAAGATTTCATAGAAACTAACAAATGAGAAGCTTCCTAGAAATACTCTAAAGTATTTGTTCTATTGTCTTCTGAAATTCCACTGCATCGGTGGCAGCTGCTGAAATCTTCTCTCATTTTCTCAGCTACACTTATCTTCTCATTAACTCACCCCTTCCGCCTTCCCCAAATGACTGGATCATCATTCATGCTCACTCTTCTCAAGCTCAGGAATTGTCCTCTTCCCCTCCCACCGCTGCCCTGAAGTACAGCCCTAGAGAAACCTGTGTCTTCTCCATTTGGATTTACGTTCTCATAAGCAGTACTTCTCTTGAAACTGTGATGAATTAAATGCTATATCTTATTGCGCAGTAATAATAACAATATTATTAAATGAATAATCAATGCAACCATAGACAATATGTAAATGAATGGGTATGGCTTATTCCAAACAGAATCACACACCACCCTCATAAAAACAGGCAGGTTATAATTTGCTGACCCCTGATGTAGAGGCTTGTAGGCCATTGTAAGGACTACAGTGACTTTTCGGCTTTTACTCTGATGACATAGGATGCTGTTAGAGGATTCAGGGAAGCAGCGTGCCATCATCTGACGTTTAAAAAGAACCACCACTCTGGTTCTGTGCTGACAACTGTGTATAGGAAAGCAAGGGCACAAGGAGTTGAAGAGGTGGGAGGATTACTGAAGAATATGATGGTGGCATGAAAGTGAGAAGTCAGGATTCTGGAGATATTTTGAAGATAAATATTTACAGGATTTGCA
The DNA here is from genome assembly GCA_963575035.1 of Avahi laniger. Taxonomy (NCBI): domain Eukaryota; kingdom Metazoa; phylum Chordata; class Mammalia; order Primates; family Indriidae; genus Avahi; species Avahi laniger. The sequence goes on from CAUYSK010049086.1 coordinate 29,797, forward strand.
GATGGATTGCCTGTGGGGTTAGTAAGAGTCTGGAAATGGGATGGCCAGTTAGAAAGCAGTTAGGTATTCCTGATGAGGAGTGATGCTGGCCTGAACTAAGGCAATGGCCTGTCAGTTTTATGCAAAAAGCTAGCTTTGTGCAGTTGTGAAGTGGGGAAGGGGTAAGGGTGGAGAGTCTTCTCTGATACTCTTTTTAAATGGGAAAGCTATTGGTCTGCCTCAGTTTCATACCTATGAGTTTCCTCTGGATTGCTAAAGCAACTTGAGGAAACTGGAGATAGGACGTGAGGAGTTGCTAATAACATCCCTTCCAGCTCTTTGCCTGCAAATTCCAGCCAGCGTTGTGAGAATCCTCCTAGCCTGTAGGGGGTGACGGTTGCATGCCTAATAAAAAGGAGGTAGGCTAAGGTTGACTTGATTCATTATCTTTATTCCACAGGTCATTATGTGGAGTGCAGAACCTTAGTTATACTCCTAAGAAATTATCAACATATCTTATCAAATTTAAGATGCTTCTGATCATATGATGCATTGTTATTTTTTTACCCAATGTGAAAGAAAAAAAAATGGCCAGTTAAACTGAAACACAAGCTTCTTATCTACCTCAATTGTGAGACATATTCTGATTTTAGAGCTGGTCCAAATGTTAAAAATATGTATTTTAAGATCAATGATATACATCATACTAAAAAAAGAACACAACAACAATGTAAGCTGAAAATCAAATGAAAACAAAGGGCTCTTGTACTGGGTGTGTGCACTGCATCTTAGTGGTCTTTGGAGACCGACTCTAGTATTCACCATATATGAATGTTCAAAATAACCCGTATAACTGATAAAAGTATATTTAAACTTTATTTTTTTAAATAAATATCCAGTTAAAATATATTATGTACTTTACATAACCTATTATCACAACTTCAGAAGAGCACATTGAATAATAGTCTTTTTTCTCAATGATTCAAAGTCATGATGATAAACATCATTTCGCTTCCAAGACACCAGTGCATTTGTTTCACTCTTTCTTTAGTGGCTGACCTTCTCTATCTCCTCTGTGGGTTCCTTCTCATGTCCACAAGTTCTAAAGTTTGGAGTTCCCCAGGGCTTAATCTAGTCTTCTCTTGCCACACATTGTTCTCAGGTGATCTGATTTAGCCTCACAATTTTAAATACGTTATCACCAGCCAGAACCTTCCTCTGAGTTTCTCCTTCATATCCAAGCATATACTTGTGTCTTCCACTTGGATGCCTAATGAACACCTTAAGCTTGATATCCACAAGCGAATGTCTCATTTCCCCTCTAAACCCTTTACCTCCTGCCCTCTACCTCCAGTAAATAACATTTCTATTCTTCAAGTTGCTCAGGCCAAAAAACTTGGAGTCATCTTTGACTCCCCTCTTTTACTCCACATATCCAAGCATTCGGTAAATTCTTTTCATTCTACTCTCAAACTATATTCAGAATTCCACTACTTCTCACCACCTCCACCCCTACCACGATTATCTCCCACTTTGTGTTCATAGCCTCTCCCCACTTCTACCTTTGCCTCCCTAGAACCCATTCTCTGCATGGTGATTGTAAGAATCCTTTAAAAATGTGATCAGATTATGTTACCTCTCTGGTCAAAACCCTCCAATGGCTTCACAGCTCCTTCAGAGTAAAATCCAATGTCCTTCCCGTGGTCTGCAAGATCTCCCATGACCTTGGCCTCTGCTTCCCCTCTGGGTTTGTCTTCAATGTCTCTCCCACTGACTGTTTCATCAGTGTCTTCTTCTGTGTGCTTCTAACACAGAGTTTCTAATCCTTGGTGCTTCTGGCGTATGCTTTCTTGTGGAGGGGTTGTCCTGTGCATTGCAGGATGCTTGGTAGCATCTCTGGCCTCTACTCAGTAGATTCCTCAGTTGTGACAATCAAAAACATCTCCAGATTTTGTCACATGTCCTGGAGCCAGGAGAATGGGGAGCAGGATGGGGCACCAAATAGTTCTGGGAAGAAACACTGATGTAGAAACTTAAAGACAATTTTACAGTGTTTACTTTTTATTCAAAGTGAAATAGAAAGCCACTGGAGGGTTTTGAGCAGGAGAATGGCATATAATGAGTTAGATTTTAGAAAGATTAGTTCGTGAGAAGAGTGGGTTGTCAAGGACGAGACCCCTTGAGACTCTAATATTTGCTGCTTTGAGAAATAAAAAAAGGACTGGGAGTTGGGGGAAGTATAATGCAATAATATTAACATGTGAACAATGGAAAATTCTGGTGTGGTGAGAGTATGCAGCTTTTGGTTTGGAATTTAAATATGTGGAAAGGTATAACCCAACCTTAGCAGTTTATAGAGGATTATGCTTGGGTAGTCTTTACTATCCTAAGGCTGTAAGCTTAGGCCATGTGGTATTTTGTCCTTGGTGGATAACTACATGGTTGGCAGATGTTTCCACAGTCCACTGTCTTTCTACAGAGTCTAGGTTGCAGGTTCTGTGCCTCAGAGAGCCCAGGCTGCTTAAGCCTCAGCAAGCACATGAAGGTCTCCTAAGCCTTGGCACATGCTGGCTGTGTGGGTGGCCCTGGCAAAAGCAGAAGCAAAGGTGCAGGATGCCTGGGCCTTCCAAAGATGCAGGCTTTGGCACGTGTGAAGACTTCAGCGGATCTGTGTGGCCTTAGATATGAAGCCTCCTGCAGCTCACCATGCAGGTACAGCTTTGCCTCGGGTGTTGCCGAGGCAAAGATCTGACAACAGGGTGAGACGCCTTTCTATACACAGTTCTTTTGAGGGGAAGGAAACATCCTCATTGCCTTTAAGTAGCAAGGCAACTAAGTCCAGTGTGTACAACAGAGTGGTACTGGGGGTTTAGGGGTTTTTTGTTAGTGCCAGGCTTCACAGACAGTGCTGCATTCATGGTCCCAATTCTGTTCAGGATTCTCAAGGCAGAGACTGTAAAAGGTTAAGTTTGGATTCATGTGTTCTTTCCATAGGCTCAAGAGTTATCCTTATCACATGGTCTCAGTTGGTTTTTTTTATATGAGAGAGAAATCCTCTATAGGAGGCAAGTTTTTTAAGTCTAAGCAATTTCTTGACCAAAAGTAGAGGAAACAGCCATTATGACCTAGAACCCAAATATTATTAGGGAGAACAAACACTCCCTTTACCAATGTGGTGCCCTAATTAGGGGCTCAAGAGGGACATGGAAACTAGATATGCACACAGGAGAAAAGTAAGGCTCTCTGACAACGGATGATTGGGGCTCTCACCAGTGCAAAATTTCAACCATGTAAGGACATAGTAATTTCTCAATGCCATTTATGGAGAGAAGAGACAATAGGGAGATGCACTTCCCCTCCCCTGTATGCTAAATGTTTAATGCCAACATTCGTCTTTCACTGAAACATTTCTCCCAGCTGAGTGTAAGCTCCAGATCTTGGACCTGGAGCACCAAGTTTAGACTGACAGACATACTGGTGAAACTATCTGTTCTCATTTTTTTAGATGACATTGAGTCTCTACAATGCTAACTATTTGGTTTAAGAAACATAATTTTTTTGTGGGATAATAGTTCTGGGGGTAGGGATTTATTTATTTTCTAATTTAGTGGATGCTGACTGGTGTTGTGATATACTTATGTATCCAGTTAACTTTTTGGATTCTATAATAAGAGAGGTATATCAAAGACTTGGCATTAAACTTCTGTAGCCCTGAGGCAACTAAGGGCTTCCTAAGAGACAGCACACATTGAAACTGATTAAAGGACCACCACATTCACTCAGGCATTAAGAACCCCTTTGGAGCAGAATAAAAAACTATGGAGTAAGAATTTTGGATCTGAATTTTACTGACTTTTAACTTACATGGGCAAGAGTGTTTGATCCTATTGAATTTAAATACTCTGGAAATTAAACTGAAAAGAGATTTCATAGTTGAACTTTTAATTTTTCTTTGAAATTACATAACAAAAGAGAGCTTATATTTAATTATGGGGCATCTATATGTTGGCATGTTATTAATGAGTGTCCTAAATTGTTTACTTTTACTAAAGAATTTCTAATACTCACTCTTGGACAATGTGACTTATAACGAGGCAAGAGAGAGAGAATAAGGAGTGAATTGCCAACCTTGGTACAGAGTGGCTTTGGAGTTGTACTGTTCTAACCCGTTTTAGGGTTTTCCGAGAACAAATTCTAAGTCTCTCATTTGTAATCTCAAGAATATACCCTAAAAGCACTGGCTGGTGTTGGGGAGGTGCCTTATGAAAATAACAGCAGGGCTGTCTTCATAAACTGCTTAACTCTACTTTGAGAAGGATAATGATATGTTGACAGTAGGCTTAATGGTTAAGCCTAATGGTTTAAAAAATGAATCTGGAGAATGTTGGAGAAGGAGGTAGAAATGTTCTTCTTCAATACTAATGTCTTCTTCCGTGTCAAAGGAGTTAAATTAGTATAATACTAACGGTGCCTCTCTAATCTTTCGTTCACTGCACACCTAGGAGAGGAAATGATCTATCTGATTTGAAAATTTGGGAAGAATAAGTTGTGCATGTTTGGGGTTCAGATCTTCCCATCTTTCTCTTGGGAGAGTTTCCTACTGAGCAGTCAGTCACCCCTGGTTCTACATGTCATACGTCTTAACCTCCGTAGTTCCCCACAGGGGGATGTCCTCCCTTGTCCAGGCTTACATATGACTGGGTGATAAGGTTTGTCTAATTTGGGGGTTCAGAATTACGGACCCAGTTACTTGCCAGTCACATCTTCCAATACAACCTTCGTCAGTAATCCAGGTGATATTTTGACCTACTGTCAATCTTACTCTTCTGTTTATTTTTCTGTTTGCTTGGAACCAGAGCAGAGAAGAGAGGTGTTCTTTATTAAACCCCCTTACCACTTTCTGATATATTCTATTCTATATTTTTTTGTTTATTTTATGTTTCTCGCCAATAGAATACAAGTCCCAGGGTAGGAACTTGTTTTGTTCTCTGCTCTATCCCCAGGGCCCAGGTGAAACACAAGGTAGGCTCTCAGTAAATATTTATTAATATCAATTGTTATGCCATGGTAAACCAAGGTGATGACCTCAGGGATGATCGGGGTTTTCCTGCATTAAGGATCTCCATGTGCATTGTGTGTTGTTAATTTCCTCTCTCTGCTCATTCTTAAGAGTACTGTAAAGCTCCTACATCCTCCCCACCAACTTTTTTTCTAGGCTTCTCAATGCATAGAACAAATACCTCTAAAATAAGAGCCTACGAATCTTTCCTTAGTAATTTCTTGCCCCAAACACACAGATTAACTTCCGATAGAGGAAGGAGATGAAATTGTGTTTATCAGGTACTCATCCGGGACCTTGAATTTTAATTGAGATGTTCTATAGTATTTTTCTAACTTTCTGGGGTTTTTTTGCTGTGTTTTGATTATTTAAATTTGATGGATAAGTGAGATTTCATGTTCATTATTCTGAATTTGAGAATAGTGCAAACGTGATTTGAAGTTGACAGGAAGGAGATTCTGTTTTGCTTTCGTCGAGGCCAATAAGCAGCCAATTTATCACATTTACAAGTTTGGCTTCAGTTTACATTCACTGGGCCTTATTTTTCAAATGTCCCCTTAAAACTCCATTTGCCAGACTCAGGTCCTCTCTTGCTTTCAGGATTTAGGCATGTACACATTAGGGCATGCTCATGTTTATTTGTGTTCTTGGGCGCTTCTATCTCTTCAGTTCCTTTTCTTCCTATGTGGCTAGCTCTTGGTAATGTTAGGGTTTCACATTAGGAATAATTATGAGGCAAAACCATAGACTTAATTGTGTGTGTGTGTGTGTTGTGTTTAGGGGTTTCCAGTTCAAGTTCAGTTAGGAATAAAGTTTTACATTGCTTTTAGTTGTTGTTATTTTCCCTTATGCTTAAAATTCCATTTGGAACCTTAGAAAAGGGTAGCTGTGATAGACTTATGGTATTCCTGCATTTGGTAGTCATAGTGCCATCTTAGTATCATCAAAACTCCACAACAAACTCAATTAGGGCTCTTTTTGTTAAAACCAACAGAAAGCAACCTGCAGTAGGCAGCCTTTGAGACAGTCCCAATGACCCCTGCCTCGTCCATCACACCCAGTGAGTTCCCTTCCTCTCGAGTGCGGGCTGGTCCTAGTGACTTGCTTCTAACGAGTAGGATATAACAAAAGTGATGGGAGTCACTTCTGAGATTAGGTTATACAGGACTGTGCCTTCTGCCTGGCAGTCGCCTACTTTCTTGCTTGCTCACTTGGATGGAGATGGCTGCCATGTTAGGAGCTGCTCACACGGCCGGGAACTGCAGGCAGCCTCTGACTGACGGCCAGCGAGGAACTAGATCTTGCCCACAGGATTTTCCTTGGGATTTTGCCCTTGTTGAGCCTTGAGGTGACTGTAACACTGCTGACCCCTTGATCGCAGCCTCCTGAGATACCCTCAGCTGGAGGACCTAGCTAAGCTTCGCTTGGATCCCAAACAAACTGTGAACTGATGAATGTGTGCTGTTGTATGCCACAGAGACATGGGGAAATTTATCACTCAGCAACAGATAACTAATACACACCCCACATCTATCAAAAATTATTTTTAATAATTTATCAACTTACATGTTCCTTAGGACCTCATTCACTTTTAGTTAAAAGCAAAGAACAGGAAATTACTTGATTTACAAAAGGATTTGTTACCCAGTCATTAGAATCATTTACTTTCTCAGTTTCCGGGAATCATACCCAAAGGTCCTTGTCAAGACTTAATTACTGTTAATATGTGCTTCTTTTTAACTTAGAAGCATCTTGTTTAATCCAATGTACTAAAAATGTGAGGAAATTAGAATATGAATTTTTATGCATCTTCTCCAATACAGTTGCCCCCCATCATTTGCAGTTTTGCCTTCCACAGTTTGTTACACTCGTCAACCGTGATCCAAAAATATTAAACGGAAAATTTTAGAAATCAACAATTCATAAGTTTTAAATTGTGCACCACCCTGAATTGTGAGATAAAATCTCACACTGTCCTGCTCTCTTCCACTAGACGTGAATCATCCCATTTTCCTGGGTATCACATTGTCTATGCTGCTGGTCATGTAATGGCCCTCTCAGTTATCAGATCAACTGTCCAGGTATCACAGTGTTTGTGTTCAAGTAACTCTTACTTTATTTAATAATGGCCCAAAATCACAAGAGTGATTTTCCAGTGATGCTGGAAGTTCGGATATGCCACAGAAAAGCTGTAAAGTGCTTCCTTAAAGTGAAAAGGTGAAAGTTCTCAATAAGGAAAGAAACAAAATCAAATGCTGAGGTTGCTAAGATCTACAGTACGAACAAGTCTTCTATCTGTGAAATTGTGAAGAAAGAAAAAGAAATCCACGCTAGTTTTGCTGTCACACATCAAACTGCAGAAGTTATAGCCGCAGTGTGTGATGAGTGCTAAGATGAACGTTTCCACCCACATTAAATTTGTGGGTGGAAGAGATGAACAGAAAGGTGTTCCAATTGATGGCAGTTGTGTTCTGTACTATTCGAGGCTTTATTTTTCATATAATTTTTTTATCCTTTCACATCGCTTTAAATATATTTTTCCCCAAAACTTACAAGTTGAAGATTTAGCATATTCAATTTATAGAAAATGTTTGCCCAAAACCTAATTTGCAAAGTCATCTTTATGTTCAAATTAATTAACCAAGTTGAATTTATTTTCTGTCAGAAAAGTCTGACTTTATTTTAAAATGTTAAACATATTAAAATGTATTTAAAGAATAATATACAAACCACTGAGAAATAAATTATGGTGTATACCTTATAAGATCCTATTCAAGAACCAACTTGAGAGTTTTGGGTTTATTTTTGCCTCATGACAAAAAGACAGATTGGCTGTTCTGATGAAAAAAGGAGAAGAAAGTGTGTTTGCCAAGAGTTCACCTGGGAAAATGAGCTCCAGGAAGAATTTCTAAATTTGGTAATAGATAATAAGTCACTTTCTTTATCACCAGTGTCACATTGTATGATTTTTCAGAGTAAAGCTCAAATCTCTTTGGCGTTTCTATCTTCGGAGAAAATAAAGTTGTCTAAAAATAATGCTATTAATCTTATTCATAAAAGGAAATTATTGCTATTCTATAAAGAACATTCTTCAAAGAATGCATGTGATTATATCTTGTTGGATTGTAGGAATTAGGTGGGATGCTCTATGAGAAAATGCTTCATGTAAATCTCGACACTTAGTAGGTTCTAGTTTTTTTTTTTTAATGCATTGATTTAAGCCTAGTAGGCTGTGTTCTGCAGGTGAAAGTGATTGCAGCAAGGGATGAGGATGTCTGGGGTTCGAAGGTTTTGAGCAAAGCTTTGAGATAGCTGAGAATATTTCAGCCTCCACAGATCAAAGCAAACAAACAAAAATTATATAATATCCAACAGCCTAGGCTTTCTTTCTCTAGAAAGAACAAAATACTGGCCCTTGAGATAACATGGGAGGAAAAACTGGCTGACCCAACAGGCTGTTAAACTTTGGAATGGGGCTACTAAGTGCAGTTGTGCAATCTTACTCTCTGGCTGCCTGCAAAAGTAGAGTATTTTCTCATCTGTCTGCTATGTTAGGGCAGAGATGGGATAGGGGTACAGGAGAATGGAGATGACCTCTCAAGCTCTATCCAGTCCTAAAACTGTCTAATATTTGCAATGGAATGCACAGTGTTGGATAAGAGGGAAATAAAAATATCTCCTATCAAAAAGGCATTTTAAAAATTGGAATTTGTAATTCTTAGGAATTTTCTTAGGAAAGTATCAGTAAAATATCTACAATGTATTATTACCCTTATTCACGATTTTTATTTTAAAAATGATATTGGCAGACAGTCCCTGACTTACGATAGTTCAACTTACAATTTTTTGACTTTTGGGATATAACTCCATCATAAGTCAAGAAGCGTCTAGACTTTTACACTTTGCACATTTTTGTATTTGTACATGACTTATATAGTGCACCTTATTATAATTATTATACACACAGACCTCTTTTCTCTACTAGCCTTGTGCTCCTTACAGGCAGGTACTATGTCTTTTTTATCTTTGTATTCCTAGAACCTGGAACGTGGTAGAGCGAAATAAACTTTTGATGGACCAATCTCACCTGTACAGACCTATTCTGAGCCTATTCCTATAACACTCTGTACCTTTTCTGATTGAATTTATTGTACTCAGTTTGGGGTCATTATCATTTCTCCTTACTTTATTCTCAATGTTAGGTTTGGGTCTTCTTATCACTAAGAGAAACAGTACGTTTTAGTGGCAAGGCACAGACTCTGCTACACTAAAAATCTGCTTGTGTAATCTGTTAGCTGTATGACCTTGTGCAAGTTACTAATCTGTCTTTTCCTCGTATCTTCACTTTAAAATGGAAATACTGATAGCACTCACCTCATAGGGGTTGGTTGAGACTAAATGTGATAAAGCATTGCTGCGATTTGAATATGTCCCCTCCAAAATTCAGGGTTGAAACTTAATGGCCAGTGTGATAGTATCAAAGATGGGTCTTTTAGGAGGTGATTAGGCCATGAAGGCTCTTTCCTCATGAATGGGATTAAGGCTTTTATGAAACAGGCTTCATGCAGTGTTTGACTCTCTTGCCCTTCTGTCTGCTGCCGCATGAAGATACAACGTGCCTCCCCTCCAGAGGATTCAGCAGCAAGGCACCAGCTTGGAAGTGAAGAGCAGCCTTAACCAGACAATTGGGCCTGCTGTTGCCTTGATCTTGGACTTCCCAGCCTCCAGAACTATGAGAAAATAAATTTCTCTTCTTTATATATTTCCCTTTTTCTAGTGTTTTATTATAGCAGCACAAAATAGATGGACTAGGACAGGTATATAATGAGTTTAGCACAGTACCTTGCACATGGTAAGTGTTCAGTAAATGATATCTCTTATTAACTTACCCTTACAGTCTCACAAACTCCTAATACATATTCCTTGTGGGTGGGAGGCATGCGATACTGGTTGAATTGAAGTAAGTCAGGATTGGAGGGAGAAATAGGCAGTGGCTGTAATAGGTGGAGATTTGTGCTAGATGATTACTACTAAGCTAGCATTTACCTTAGTATTTAACATGTTTTCATTCAACATATTTTAATTATTCTTATAATTATCACTTTTTAAACAAATTAGATGATCTGACCTAAACCTCCATCAATCCTCTCTACAGTCTAGAAGATATATACAACCTTACTTAATACCATATGTTCCCATGTAAATTTTCTGCAGTTAGTACCTCACGCTTTCGTAAGGAACCCATTCTCACAGGCTGTCATGGATTTCAAGGATTTCCTTTCAGAGAACTTAACTTCTATAACATGTGGGGTACATTTATGATGCTATAATATATAAATAAAAAAAGTGTTGGTGTATGTCTTCCTGTGGCTGCACTCTGGGAGTAGTTTTAAAGCAGTTTTTGTTTTAAGATAGGAATAGTTTATAGGAACTAATATTATTCATTCATTGATCTTTAAAAGTTGAACAATTATGACTCTGTGTATCCTATTGCATTTTAATGTCTCAGAGAACATTAAGAACAAAAACTAGGATGATAGGTGAGCTGGTCGTTTGCCCATTTCCTGACTCCCCTTTGGTCATTTCATTTTTTGAGATCTCTTGAAAATGCTTTCTGGGTTGGACAATGGAAGATACTGGTGGGAGATTGTAGGACAAGAGGCCTGGATGTATCCACTCCCCTCATTTGCTTGAATTGAGGAGAGCCCTCTCTGGCAGTGGGCATATCTCATCATGGTCAGAGCCTTTGCAGGACTGGCCTCCATCACTGCCCCAGCTACCCCTGGGCAGCTAACTCATGAAACCAGCTCTTGCTACTTACTGCACAGCTTGGATTTTGGGCTGGATCCCCTTACCTCCTCCTCTTTTTGTCCTATTGGACCTAGAGGTGGTTACAGCTTCCTTCTGTTGCTAATTTCTGTGTTGCCTTACTGACCAATCTTTGGGTTTTCAGCTCTTTCAAACACCTTTCTTTTTTTATTTCAAAATATTCAGAGGGTACAAATGTTTTCATTACATGGATAGTTTTTATGATGCTTAAGTCAGGGATATAAGTGTGACCATCACCCAAACAGTGTCCATTGTACCTGTCAGGTAGGTCAAACACCTGTCAAGTATTCAAGGCTTTCTTTGGACTGCCTGACCCTGATGTTCACAGTAGGCCAGTTAAGAATATTAGCAATTTAAATAGATAAAGCAGAAACCTTTGTGTTTTTATTTATGTGTAGCAGGTAGATAGTAGGCAACACAGAAGTTTCTGGATTTTTTTTTCCTTTGAGTGCAGAGAATAATGCTTTATTTCTTAGATGACTTCTAAGGATTTAGGTGCTTTAGACAAAGATTTATGAGGCTGTAGCTCTTCCCTTATCAAAATTCCTGTGCTCCTTCTCAGTACCTGAAAATTTGCCTAACCGTACTTTTTAGTTGATGGATCAAAGGACAGAGGAGAGAGACTGTACATCACTCTTGTCAGCTCAGAAACTGCTTCAACCTGAGGCACTCTTGAGTTCATTTTTAACTTTCATGGAATAAAGAGTAAGCTCTTCTCAAAAAGGCGTGGGAGTTTTGGAGGACTGGTAAGAGGGTATTTTACAGACTGAGGAGGAGACGCATCATGGCTATGGAAGATCTTTCTCCTCCTGCTCTGTCTTCTCTTTCACAAGGGGGCATATTAAAAGTATTGACTTATACCATGGGAATGTTATCAATAGTGAGCTTCTCAGAGTGTTGTGGATCTATGAACTGCTAATCTTAAACAAAGAGAATGCAAGAAGCAGTGGCCAAGAACACCAGGTCCTTATTTTCTGTTATCCGATTGATACAGTACCATGGACTGGATGTAGTGCATCTGCTGCCTCCAGGCTGTACTTTTGATTGCTTCTAATTCCTTTAGGATCCTTGAAAGAACACAAAGTCAGATAACTGGGCAATGATGATTTGGGTCCAAGGAGGATTAATTCCTTCCATTTAATAGTGTCATCATTCTTGATAGAATAGGATGCTATTTGGAGATAAAGGGCCAGAGGACCGCATCCATTAATTCCCAAGATGCTCAAAATTCATAACCCAGGCACATAATTTCTTATACTAAAGAGAAACTCACAACAACTACAACAACAAAATTCTCACAAGTTTCAATGAGAGAATATTTCCTGCCAATAACTTCATGACCTTCACATAACTTAAATTTATGGTTTGAGATAATTTTTTTGAAGGGAAAAATAAATTGATTCTAAATTTTGGCATGCGACCCATGTTTCTTGGACATATTCTGTAAACATTCTTATAAAGATTATTTGGAAAAGTCTTTCACAACTTTATATGTGTGTGTGTGTGCATTTTACCACTTTTATCACCAAAATAAATTAGTCCAGGGACAATAGCTGTCGTTGTTTGTCTTTTTAAAGACAAGATAAGATTTGAGAATCTTATCTGGGGAAATCATCCAGAAGACCAGTGATGGTTTTATTGAATTAAAGGCTTAGAAGCTAAAATTCAGCTCAATAAACATTTGCTTATTATCTATTTTGTGCTAGGCATTTGGGACACTTGGGAGATGAATAGGACAAGTCTGTAGTACAGTTGGTTCTCAAATGTTAGCATTTATTGAAATCACTTGGAGAGATTTGTTACACCATGGATTCCTGGGTCCACCCCCAGAGTTTCTAATTCTGCAGGTCTGAGGTAGGAACCAAAAATGTGCATATCTGAAAAGTTTCCAAGTGATGTTGATGTAACTGGTCTACAGATCACCAAAAAACTAAAAACATATGATGAAAATGTGACTTGTATGCTTAATTATTCATAAGAATACACAGGTGGGATTAATAAGAGTGTAATTAAGTCCATTGTGGGAGGGAGGTGGTGATTAGGAAAAAGCTTCTGGCAAAGGGTGACACCCCTGAGGACTTGGAAGTGCAAATAGGAACTCAAAGAGGAACAGTAAGGGATGGAGAGAGTATTTTTATTCAGTAGCAAGGTATAGAAACATACAGAGGCATGCCAGAGCATGATTTATTCATTCATTCAACACATTTTATATGAATATCTATTACATCCTGAGAATAAAGTGGTGAAAAATACCATGTTTGTAGACACTCTCACTAGTAGGTGACTTGGCTGGAGCATGAGTAGGAGGAAAGACAGGAAATGGGCCTGGACAAATGGTTGATGGCCCTGAGGAGCTTGGAGTTCACCCTCTAGGTGGTGGGGAGCATGTTGGCAAGAGCACTCTGGCAGCAGTGCAGAGAATGCACTGGAGGGAGATGAACAAGACCGGGACAAGGGAGAACAGTAAGAAGGCTATTGCGGTAATCTGGGCAGGAGGTGAGGGCTCCAACAAAGCTTATTTCATTTCCGAGTCATACGATATTCAAACGTAGTTTTTGTGCATTTTCTCCTCCATAATCCTGCCACCTCTCTCCCTCTTCTATTAGAATGATAATTATAGAATGGGTTTGATTACTTTAGGTCAAATGTTATATGGTTACACATGGGTTCAGTCAGTATGGAGGAAAGTTTGTTCTTACATAACCACCTAAGCAAGTAACAGGGAATAATTTAGTCAATAAGGAAAATAAAATTGACTAGGTTTTTTTTGAATGTCTTAAAAAACCGTCTTTAAATAAGTTATTTCCTGTTAAGTTCTCATTTCTAAGTTTAGCCAGTGGCTCCACTGGCATTCTAAATTTAAAACTGTCTTCAGATATTACAAAATAGTCTGGGGCATCGGTAAAATTTTATATAGACTACAGAACACAGAGCCTATTTTTCCTTCTGCTAACTCCATGGAATATCCAATCAGGGTGATGAGAATCACACAGATCTTCCTCATACCAAATCCTTTTAAGCCAATTCATGTATTTGATTATACTTTTGACTTTTCCATGCCAAAATGGCCCATTTGGTGAAAACGTAACTTTAATCTGTGGTAAACAGAATGTCTAAAACGACCTCCCAAAGATGTCCTTCCCTAATCCTTGGAAGCTGTGGATGTGAGTTATCACTCCTATGATTATGTTATATTATATGGCATGGTCAACCTAGGATAGGAAGATTATCATTTTGGACCTGTTCAAACCACATGAGCCCTTATAAGTAGAGAGTTTCTCCAGCTGAGAGCAGAAGGGGAAGCCAGAGAGATTGGAAGTATGAGAAGTATTTAAGAATCAAAGGCTGGTTTGAAGATGGGGGGAGCCATGTGAGGAAAGCAGGCAGCTTCTAGGAGTAGCGAGTGGCCCCTGTGGAAAACCGTCAAGGAAAAGGATGGCTTAGACCTATAAGTACAAAAACAAAACAAAACAAGACAAAACCCCCTGAGTTCTACCAGCAGCCTGAATTGGCTTGTGTTATGAGCTAAATTGTCTCCCCAAAATTCATATGTTGAAGTCTTAACCCATAGTTCCTCAGAATATGACTCAATTTAGAGATAGGCTCTTTAAAAGGGAAATTAAAATGAGGTCATTAGTGTTGGCCTTAATCCAATATGGTGTTCTTAGAAGAGGAAATTAGGACACAGACACATCTAGAGGGAAGACCATGTGAAGACACAGGGAGAAGAGTCATTTATGAGCCAAGGAGAGAGGACTCAGAAGGAACCAACTCTGTTGACACCTTCAACTCTGACTTCTAGCTTCCAGAAACTGTGAGAAAATATATTTCTGTTGTTTCAGCTACCCAGTCTGTGGAACTCTGTTATTGCAGCCCCAGTGAACTAGTATAGCTGAGAAACAGATTTCTCTCCAGCTAGGCTGACACCATGATTTTGGTCTTGAGAGACAATATGGACTTCCGACCTACAAACCTGTGAAATAATAAATGGGTATTTTAAGCTTATAAATATGTGGTGATCCATTATGCAACAATAGAAAACTAATATAACGTCTTAAATTATTCATTTAGTGTTACTTAAAATATTTTAGAATTCTATTTTAAGGTTTTTAAATCTTGAAAATGTCAGTACATGCATTATTTACTTTAAGTGGAAATTCATCTGGTTTTAGAATTAATAGGCTTTTTCAAATTCAAAAATATGTTTACATTTTTCTTTATGGTGTGAACAAAGGCAATACCCAGAGAATCACGCAATCCTTATTGCTGTAAACCAGGTTTAAGCTCAGGCTTCTTGTGGAAGGTGATGATGCTAATTCTAAATCCAGTTTAAATAGAAATCAGTTGGAATTTGGGGGAGAAAGAGTCAATGGCTTCAGTGGGTAGAGATTTGTATCAGATAATTTCTAACTTTTTTCGAGGATTTTATTTTTATTATCTTCTCAAAATATTTGAATATATACATTTGGGACCTGATCTTTATTTCTGAATTTCATATTTAATAAATAGCACCCTTGTCCCATTGCAAATTAGATTGTTCAGTGTAAAGAATTAGTGCTTAGAACTCATTAAGTTATGATGTGTTTTTAAATGTTTGCATAAGAAATAAACTCTCATTTTGTTAGCCATGTAATCAAAACATTCCACTTCTCCAGTCAGCTTATATCGGTCTCCATTAGAAGTGGTGATGCAGTTATTTTAAGAATATGTTGAATTATCTATCTTCCTCAATAGGTTCTACGCTCTTTGAGAACAAAGACCACGTAATTCACCTTTTTAAAAGTTTACTTATTATTTTTTAAATTGAAAACTAAAAATTATATATTTTTATGATGTATAACATGTGTTGAAATATGTACACATTGCAGAATGGCTAAATTGAACTATTTAACATATCCACTACCTCATATACTTACCTTTTTTCTTTTGGTGAGGACACATAAAATCTACTTTCTTAGTAATTTTAAAGCATGCAACACATTGTTATTAACTGTAGTCACCATATTATACAACAGATCTCTTGAACTTATTATCCTGTCTAACTGAAGTTTTATATCCTTTTACTAAATGCATCCCCAGTCCCCTCCACCTTAATGTTTAATTCTCCATGATTCAACCTATTTTAATTACTCTTATCATCTATTTATTACTTTCTAAAGATGAACCTAGAATATCACAAACTCTTGGGTGGATGAAACACAAATAATTTGTACCCCGGAGTGAACATCCCAAGTATCCCAGGCAAAGTCAAGTCATACAGCGAACTGCATATCACCTATGACCTGTGGCAGCCTATGTCCCTCTGTAGTATCTTATGGCTGTGAGGACAAAATTGGCCCTTCCTAAATGGTTGACCTCCACACCAAGTTAAAGATAAATTTTCAGTTTTAGAAATAAAAACGAATGATCAAGGAGCACTTTTATTTATAGTGTAAATTACCACTGCAGAGGAGATAGATGGGGTCAAATGCGGAGTTTGTAGGACTATGGAGTAATATTTGAATTTTGTCATATTCTGCAATTTCCTCTGAATTACTTTGGAGTCTGAGTAATCAGATCACAGACATTTATCAAAATAACATGCCTATGTCATTTTCCCTAGAAAATGACTTATTTTTTACTTATATTTGAGGATAACTAGTTTTTTCATTTCCTGACCATTGTTCACTTACTCATTAGTTTAATAAATTTCACTTGACTAGTCCTATGTTTATCCACTTTGTGAATTATTATGCATAATTACTCATTTCTCATACTCTGTATTTTGAGTAATTTCCTGATCATGAACACTTTCTACTAGATTTCAGGCACCAAAAAAAAAAAAAAAAAAGTGGAAAAGTATAACTGGCTATTATGAAAATTAATGACAATTCTAGAAGAGGTTTGAGATGATAGCAGATTAAAATCATTGGCTTACCTTTGTTCATTGATGTATTGTTATCACCTGAAATAGCACTTAGAAGGCATGTGGTATTTATTGAGCAAATGAATGGGAATTCTGGAGTACTTGTGGGCTTTTCTTTCATTGTTGTACTTGAATAGTTTCCCAGACATTTATTGGCTCATATTTTCTTTTTTTTTGAATTTTGTATTCACATTCTTTGCCATTTTACTGATTAGTGTTTTTATTAACCTGTAAAACATTTACATATATAAATTAGTAAAACTATGCCATAAATATTCCAAATATTTGTTTAAATATACCATTTATCATATTATTCTTTAAATGATGGAACTCTTAGTTCATGTAAAAATCTTTTTACTTTAAGTCCACAGAAACCTTCACTATTCAGAGATCAGGTATTCACCTATATTTTATTAATTTAAATATGTTATTTTTTAAACAATCTATTAATCCATTTGGCATTGATTTTGGTGTATACTTTGACATTAGGATCTGAATTGATTTTTTTTGTAAATTTGCCAATGCGTTTAGTTACAGGAAATTCATTCTGGCTGTTTGAGCAGAATTTGTTAAATGGATATTGGGTAAGTCACAGAATCACCAAGAGGTTTAGAGAACCAGTGCGGAGGCTACGCTGACAGCATAGCCCAAAATGATGCTGCAAGTCTATGCTCTATGAAGCCCTGCTACCACTTATGCTGAGCACTGGAATCTTCGGTTCACACAGTGGACACCACTGGCTTTGGGCATTGGATATTCCAGCCACTTGGAGCCCAGGACACTCAATCTTGCTGCGAAAGCCACTGCTACCAGGGAGAATTCCTCATGTTCCCTTCTTCTTTGGTGTACTGGCCTTCAGTTTACCTCTAAACTAGGGATACCGATATCCACTGGATTGTTGTGATGATTTTTGCATGCAGGGATAGTTGCATTTTTTATTGTTGCTGTTGAAAAAACTGTTTCTGAATGCAGGAAGATACAGTTGTTTTCTTCATAATATCCAGATATAGGCATTGTCAGAGATACTCATATATATGGTAGGAGTATACAAATTAACTCTGTATGCATTAAGTTCAAACTTCTGTGTTCCCCAGGACAGTATCTAAAACACCCTGTTTAATGAAGAAGGTTTTAAAAATTGTTATTATACAATTAGGGTCCAATTCTGAGCCTGCAACATGTCCTAAGTATCCAGCACTGTCTCATGCTCAGTGCAGCTTTTGCAAACATGGAATTCTAGGGAAATCTGGTGATTCATCAACTTTGATGCAAGTTGACTGCTCTAAAATTACCACACTGTAGTTCAGGGACAGTGGATTAAGGCGATTTATCAATTTCCTCTCTGTGAAGCCTACAGCACTTTGGTTCTCAACTTTCATTTGCATTCTAGACACATGGAATCTCAAAAGACATAACTTTTTTATAAAGATTATTTTGGTATGTGTGAAAAAACAAGCTACAAAGCAAAATGGCTTTGTGTGAGTGTGTGTTCATATTCATTCTTCTTGGGATGGGGGGCATCATGAAAAAAATTGATGCCTTCAGAGTAGAAAAACACAGAAATAAATCCAAATTGTGCAAATAAAACCAAAAAGTAATTTTCGTTCTTTTTAGTAGTATGTTTCCAAAATAAGGCTGTTTGCTATTTGGCTTAGTGGAGTGGAATTTAACATAGCAACATATAAGTCATCTTTGACCTTGAACTGATTATGAATATTTGTGTTTTTTTAAGACAAAATTTATGAAAGTCCTGATTTATATTACTAGATGTGCATGAAAGCAAACAAAATTAAAGTTACTAAAATTTGTTTTGTGCAGTCAGAGTGAACAGACGGATATTGGAGAGAGCTGATGTTAAAGCGTGAGGACTGAATAAAGCTTCTCACGTTGAATTTGGGCCACTTCATTTCTTTAGTTCTCAAGGCAATGGGATCATCTTTGATGAAATGTGCACTACTAATGCTATGTCAGCAAGGAATGGATTACAAATGCCCACTTCAAGGTCCAAGAAGCTGAAGAAACCCATGGAAGAGATGTGCAGGGTTTCTGACTCCCTTTAAAGACTGCCTGCTGAGAAATCGGCAATGATTTGTCAGTTTCAACTTCATCCTATGAAGCCCTCCCTTTGACATCTTGGCCAAAAATTGCTCATGATTTTTCAGGAGCAGGGCTGTGGATCAGAAGATTTACCTCATGCTCATGGCCAAAAATATTTGCCAAGTAAGCAAAGCAATGAATGAATATCTCCCTTTCAAATTGTTCTAAGTGGGCTTTTATTTTTCTCTTTTCCTCTGAAGTTTACTCAAATGAACCAACTTCTTCCCTGGAGTGCCAATGAGGTCTGTATACTTGGGAAAAAAATGTACTCTTATTCCACTTTTTGACAAAATTTCTTAAAAAGGTGGTGATTCAAGTATCTGGCTCTGATGAAGTTGACAACTTTCACAGCAGCAGAAAATACTTCTTTCAGTTTTGTGGGCCAAGTGTGTGATACCAGGGCAAGCCAGTCTGTACAGCAGTGCATTCCAGTGTCATGGGTAGCTTCTTCATCAAAGCAACAAAACCAGATATATTGCCAAGCATCACAGGTGCTCCATTTTGTACAAAATACAAGAATTTTCTTTCAGTTTTTTTTTTTTTTTTGGCAAAGAAACAATGTTGACAGCCCTTGCAGTTTCTAAAAGGGGCTCCCAAAATAGGAATTTTAATGAGCTCATTGGCCCTTACAGATGTAAGTAGTTTTTACCTGGTTGAGTGCTGAAGGAAAGTGATTTTTCCGCCATGATTAAATTCAAAACGTTAGAAGAAATGTCAGTGATTGGATAATAGGATTTTATAGTGACACACTTTTTATTTCAATTATTTGGTTCACAAATCAGCTCAACAATTTATATGGCACGTGTATTAACAGTCTCTCTAATCCTGTTGTACTACTTTTACCTGTCAGTGCAATCAGTAGCCTTGTAGGTTGCTTCGAGACAAGCTTTGGGTATTGGGGTAAAATTGTTATTTTGGTAAAATGGTGGCCTTTTCACATTGAGCCTGTTTTTCATAATGAAAATCCATTCTGTTCTAAATATTTTCAGGATGGAGGTTATGGGTAATTGTTAGCTTCTTTGGCTAAGTACTTCCATTGACAAGAACCTTGACAAATAGGACTGCAGAAATTTTATGTTTCATCAAGTTAGGACTGAAAGTAAACAAAAGGATATATAAACTTTACTTTCTTCCCTCCCTCCCTCCCTCCCTTCCTACCTTCCTTCCTTCCTTCCTCTTTATTTTTTAATTTTTTTTTTTTTTTGAGACAGAGTCTCACTCTTTTGCCCGGGCTAGAGTGAGTGCCGTGGCGTCAGCCTAGCTCTCAGCAACCTCAAACTCCTGAGCTCAAGTGATCCTTCTGCCTCAGCCTCCCGAGTAGCTGGGACTACAGGCATGCGCCACCATGCCCGGCTAATTTTTTCTATATTTTTAGTTGTCTGATTAATTTCTTTCTATTTTTAGAAGAGACGGGGTCTCGCTCTTGCTCAAGCTGGTTTCAAACTCCTGAGCTCAAACAATCCTCCCGCCTTGTGCTAGGATTATAGGCGTGAGCCACCACGCCCAGCCCTTCCTCCTTATTTTTAATCAGGCCCAGTCATCATCATCATCATCATCATTATCATCATCATAACAATAGCAACTAATTTGTGAATTTTAACTCTGTGTCAAGTTCAGCACTTTGGTTTAGATATTGGTATTATCCTTGTTTTACAGATGAGGAAAATGAGGCCCAGAGATTAGGTACCTTGTCAAAATTATACAGATAATGAGACCATATTCCAATCTAGGTAGTCTGGCTCCTAAGCCAGAGGTGCTGTCCAGGTGGGGACTACAAGTTTCAGACTGGCACCACCCATTTTCCTTCACTTCTGGCTAACAAGGGAATGCAGTCTATGAAAGTGTATAAGAAGAGGGTAAAAAGGAGCCCAGAAAGGAAGAGGAATATCACACTGGATGCTCCACCAATGCAGTTTTTGATACATTACTAGTAAGGTAATGGATATTGACTTTTCTGTGTGCAACAGACCCAGCATCTGAGTTTTGATTAGATGGTGGTGGGGAGGGGATGATGGAGGTTGGGTAGAGGAATGTGCACTGGATAAAGTTTCCTTCAACCCAAATCTGGGACAGCCAGTCTTCATTTTTTGAGTCTGTGAAGCATTTCTAAGTCACATACACCAGGCTTGTTAGTTACAGATTCACCCCGGCTTCTGGATTAGTGTCTTTCCTTACATTTCACTGGTGTAGGCAGTGTTTTCTATTATACCTTTTAAGACATTTTATTGGGAATTTGGCATAGGAACTGCTAATGAAATGCTATTTTGTCCAGATGTCTTCAAAAGTTTAAAACATTTTTTCTGTTTCTGAACTAAGAGATTTTTCTAAGAAGCCTCTAGTTTCAATTTGGATGGCAAAGATTTTTATCATTTTCCCTCCCCCAAAAAACCCAACCCTTGATTTATTGTGCAATTGGATTAAATTTACTGGTTCCGGGCTTACACAAAGGCCGCATGGCCATCCAGCACTTAACTGCTGCTTGCCCTTTCTCAAGTGCCAATGGAGATGACTCCACAGTGACTTTACCAAACTTGACCCTAGAGTTGGGTCCCATTGGAATCTTAGCACCAGCTAATTCAATCATACCTGACATCCTGTTTCCCTTGCTCATTGCCAAAATGTAATCTCCTCTGTCAGCTCTTTTCTCCTATTTGCTCCTCTTCAAATTACAACCCCATGCTTCCTCCTGACCCCAGGTGGCTACTCTCCTGATTGCCACGCAACTGTATCTTCTGAAAGCACCTTTCCTTGGTAGGAAACTTAGGTGCACTCTCTTCCCTGAATGCTGGAAAGTGAGAAATTCTTTCATTTTCTTGCTTTAATTCCTTAGTAATCAGCAAGGATACTTCAAAGGCATCCTATAGAAATACACACACACAAACACACACACACACACACACACACACACACACACAGATGCTTCACATTAGCCGTTTATGAACTCACAGGAAGACCTAGTCACTTCTCTAATAAGGAGTGAGTTTTATAATCAGAGAAAGAACCCTGTTTCTCATCTTAAAGAGATGTTAAAAGAAGACTCAGAAAAAGTTAAACTGGGTTGTATGATTCCTCTATATAATTCTGATTTGAATGCCACATTCTTCTCTACTTTCATCTCCTGTGACACTGGTCAGTGTGCAGCATGGCATTGGCAACAGCTTTAATTTTCCCTGCTGTTCTAAGCACAACCGAGGATCTGAGTCCACCAGTATTTGTGTGTTAGTTAGCAGTTATAAGAACACACTTGTGTGAACTGGCTAAATAAAAAGTGGGCAGGGATCCATTCTATCAACTAACCCTTCCACCCAATGGTTATAATCAGGACCTATCTTACACTCCTTACGTCATCTCACTTCAGAGCACTTGCCTTTGCATTCTCCTTCTTGACTGGAATCTGGTGGCTGGATGCCAGTTAACTGACAATTTTTTAAGCACTCACTTTGGTCTGACTCTCCATATGTTTGTTTTCACAGAAACCACACATTTGTCATCCTTGCTGAGCTGGCACTTGATGGCTCCTCCTTCTTGAAGCTCTACTCTCTTGGTTTCCCTGACGCTACTTTATATACCACTCTCCAGTAGCAGCTTTTTCCATGTCTCCTTCCTTAAACATTGGTGGTGGTTGGGGTTTAGGGAGTGATGATCATGTCTTTTTCCAATGTGGGTTCTGAACCAATGGAGGAGTATAAACAGGAGGCAGATGGAGATCAACATACCATTATTATTATGACAAGGCTGGATACAGAATGCAGCCGGAGGACACAATTGTCCTTCTGACAGAATTGGATAACCTTTTCATCCACTTGTAGGTAGTGAAGCAGAAACCCCGTGGGCTTCCCTTTGCAGGAAGCAGCCTGCCTCAGTATCTTCCTGGAAGAAGTAAGCATTTGGGCCCTCGCTATAGGCCAACTAGTCTGAAGATGAACAAAGATTGGACCCTGGGCCACACTGTACAGACCGATTTTTCTGTTTTACAGATCTGATAAATTAGTCTTCCTTCCATGAAGACCTTACTGAAAAGATGTGAGAAATACATTTTTACCTCGACCATCTAGCCTGATATGCAGATATTCTCCAGATATACGATTAATTCCCCTTCTTATTCCACAAAGACAAATTCACACACGCCTAATGATGGTGACTGCCTCAACCCTAACTCGTTATGTTTAGAGCTAAGTCTTCATGATTATCCCTTTATAGTTTCATACTGAAGAAGTTCTCATTCCACATCTTTATTCACATGGCATAAATTTTTTGTAACAAAAAAGAAATTAGAAAGACTGATTCTACAGAAGTTTTTCTTTTTTTTTTTGAGACAGAGTTTCACTGTGTTGCCTGGGCTAGAGTGCCGTGGCGTCCTTCTAGCTCACAGCAACCTCAGACTCCTGGGCTCCAGCAATCCTTCTGCCTCAGCCTCCCGAGTAGCTGGGACTATAGACATGCGCCACCATGCCCGGCTAATTTTTTCTATATATTTTTAGTTGTCCGATTAATTTCTTTCTATTTTCTTTAGTAGAGACGCAGTCTCACTCTTGCTCAGGCTGGTTTTGAGCTCCTGAGCTCAAACAATCCACCCGCCTCGGCCTCCCAGAGTGTTAGGATTACAGGCATGAGCCACTGCGCCCAGCCATTTTTTTAAATTGAAAAATAAAATTACATATATCATCATCAATGTGTTGTTTTGAAATATGTGTACGTTGTGGAATGGCTAAATTGAGGTAGTTAACATATGCATCACCTCAAATACTTAATGTTTTATGGGGAGAACACTTAAAATCTACTTTCTCAGAAATTTTCAATAATATAATACATTGCTATTACCTATAACCACTATAATAGATATCTTGAACTTATTCTGTAAAATATTTTTAGAAGAAAATATGCTTTATCAGGCTATTTCTTTAAAGCTTAGAAAGCATACATTCTCTAAAGTTGCATATGTGTTAGAAGTACAATAAAGATAATTTTTAAAATTTTTTATAAAATTATGCCACGCTTTCCTAATGACCCTTATGCTAGGATTTCTAAAAGAAATAGAATCTCACTAGGCATCAGAACATTGGGACTAATGTAGCCTTGTATTTTGCATGAGTCTGAAGCTAAGTTTGGGAGAAGTAGTCCGAAATCTGGAAGATTTGTGGTTCTGAGTGGAAAGTCTGATGAAACTTCTAGGATATTTTTTAGTATTCTGATGAGTCTCAGTTGAGTTAGGGAATGGTTCTGAATGGCCCTCATCTCCAAGACTAAGAAACTGAATTAAGTTTTGATCTCTTTGCTTATAAGGCTTTTTTTTTTTTCCCCAACCCTAAACTTGAGCCCATCCATGCATGTTAGACTTTGGCTATTTCCTGTATGATGAAAATGCCCTTTCCTGATGACATGTAGCAGGGTAGAGGCCTATGTTGCACTGGGCAAAAAAGGAATGGACAATGAGCATTTTATGGCAGTTCATGCCTGGAAGGCAGTGAAATACCTAATATAATAGATGGATTAACATTTAATGTGCTCTTCCTGTGTGCAGAGAATGATTCAAGCTCTGTGGGGAGATACAGAACACTCTATTAGTTCATATTTTCCTCTTCTTGTCAGATGCCTATTTTCCAATTGAAATTTTAGCATCAAAAGAGAAATTCATGTGGAACACTGCATTAGCACATCAAGTAATATTCTCAGATGTGGGTTAATGTTCTAACTTCTGGAACATCTACGTCATTTCTCCAGTCTGCAACACCACTCAGCTTCTTGTGGTACTTCCAAACTTCTTCTCAGAGTTTCCCCCTTCTAGCTTCATGGATGCTTTATCGACAAGCCATAAGAACAGACCATCCAGCTCAGCTGAGTGTCTCTTTTACTCTCTTGGTGGTTGGAAAAGTATCTAAATTGTTAGGACTGAGTTTGATTTTTCATTGCTTGACCTAAATCCAAAGTCTAAATTTCATTCAGTTGTTAGATACTATACTAGGTCATACAACTCCTCTTTCTTACTCTTTTTCTAAGAAATCCATGAGAACGTAGATGTAGAACCATTTGCTGGTGTCTTCGTCATTCATTCAACAGGACTTATTATCAATATGTCTGAGTGTCTATATGTCCAAGTACCAGGGATTACAAAGACAAGTAAGATATGGTCCCTGACTCTGAGATATCAGTTATATAGTGACGGAAACAGATGTAGAAACTAGAAGTCACAGGAAAATTTGATGTGAGAGTTAACAGAAGCGTGTACAAAGCTAAAGGAATCAGCTGCCTCAGGATGAGAAGAGGAAAGAGGAATATTTTGGTCATGTCTTAGGTAACATACAGGGAGCTCGCCAGATGGAAGGATAACCTGGGTGAAAGAACACGTGCTCAGGAGTCATGTAATTATTTAGCTTGTGAAAGCGTTATTAGTTCGGGGACAGATAAGCAACAAGTGTTTAATTTAGAAATTCATAAACATAGAATGGCAGGTTTTCTTCCCAGTGGAGTGTGCAGAAGAAGGGAAGAATGGTTATTATCTAGGAAAACATTGCAAAATCAAGTGAACTAAAGACAGTTCTATATTTAGTCATTTGAATACTGGTTTTTCCACATTGTTTATCAAGTTGTAACTTAAAATTACATCAAGGCTCAAATATTCCTTTGGTTGTACATACATTGTTGGACTGGTATACCATGCCTAGCATAATCTTGGTTTGACCATATCTTTATTTGATTTTTCTGTCCTTCTTCCAGGATTATACACTGAATATGAGCAGCCAGACCCAAACCTCTGATGTGGCCAAGAACAAGGACTGGGTGAGCCAAGAGTAAAGGGGCAAGGGATGTTCGAAGAGTCTGTGGTCAAGCCACAGCATGCTTGGCCCCATTACCAGAGATGATCACTGAATTCTCCAGAGTAGGGAAACTGGGGTAACTGAGTGCTCTTGTACCCAAGAGACCATGATGGAGATGTGTGTGGCCACTAGCCTCCACCTATCTTGGATACACTGAGCAACCCGGGGAACAGAAGAAGCTGGAACTTAGTTCTGCTTTGGCTTTCTCTGGACAGTGAATTTGTTGCTGTTGTTTAAATTCATTTTTAAAGATCTGTCCCATTCCTGAGATTTCTCTCCACTTTCTCATTGAAGTTGAAATCCTCCACGTAAGTGTGTAGCTCATTGAATGTTGCTCAGGGGAAAAAAAGGAAGAGCTTACTATTTAATGCTTATTATAATATACTGTAGTTAATATTTTGAGTTGTGAATACAGTAGATCAGCTAATGAACTTTCATGTGAACATCTTCTTTGCTCTGAGTGTGTCAACTGAGATGGGAACATAATATCTCAGAGTACTTATGAGTTGACTCTACCTTAGAAAAGGCACTGGTGTACTGCATTGGTAGTATCAGCAACAAAAAATTTCTATATTTAGTAAATTTTATTCCTTCTATCCTCTATATCTCTAAGCACATTTTTGTTAACCCTGCATGACTGGAGGGAGACTCCATAATCCCCCTGTTTCCATAAGCCACGAATGAAAATCACTCTCAGTCATTCATGACACCTTCACTTAACGAATGATACATTCTGGCCATTACTCCTCTTCTCTCTATTAGAGCAGCTGTTATTTATACCCCCTATGAAAATCTGAAAAAGGCAATGAGAAATCAGAATCTCAAGGCACAAAGGTACTTTGTAAGACTTGCAGTATAACATTCTTAGGAAGCAGGATCAGATGAGACACTCTTGGAAGGAAGAATTCTACATTTATTAACTTAATTCTAATAATAGCTTTAACCCCCAATATATAACCCTCAATTTTCATATGAGGACACTGAAGCCCAGAGATTTTTAAATACCTTTCTCTAGACCCAGTGGAGTTGCTGGGGCTTGAACTCAGGCACTCCAAGCTTTCAACAATAATGTTACCAATAACTTTTGATTTTAGTGGAAAAATAATAACTTTCCGTGATTGAGTTTAATTGATTAAAAAACAGTTACCTTATAAAATCTGTTTTTGTTTTAATTATTCTGATTTCATAAGGAGGACCATCTTAAGTGTGCGTATAGCTACTGCACTTAGTTTCAAAGATATGAAATCGGGTGGCTGTCCTGTATGGTGAACTAAGAACTGTATTGAGACTCACATGACTAGTTCTTCGTCAGGCCTTGCATCTGGTGCTGGACCACAATAAACAGCCACCCTGGTTAAACTCAGGGATTCAGATGTGCAACCTTGCACATTAGCAGATTTCTCCTGTAAATTAGAAGTTGTGCAAAATAATACAATGAGAGTGGCTATCACAACTCCCATGGAAGGGTAGTATTCAGTGGTAAATAATGAAAGATGCTGTGATTGGATGTTTAGGTTCAAAGACAGACACTTACTAGCTGTGTGATACTGAAGTCATTTAACATTTCTGGGCCTTAATTTCTTCAGGTAAATGAGGATAATCGTGGCACCAACATCAAATAGTTATTGTTAGGATTAAATGAAACAATACATAAAAAGTATGTACAAAGTGCCTGACACTTAGTAAATCCTGAGTAAATGTTAGCTGTTATTATTGTATTCTTGAGGATGTGTATTATGGATTGCTTTTTGTCTTAATTGGGCCATAAGTGAATTCAACCAATAAGGACTTATTAATGAGCCATTTGTTTGTACTAGCTGTCAACACTAAACCAATTAAACTGGTGTGATGGTTGATGTTGTATATATGTGTTTACAAAGTGAATCACCACGGTGGGTGGCTTATGATACAATTAAAAGGGTTTATCCCCTCACATGAATTTTTATGAATAGGAGAGTTTATAACAAGGCCAAAAAAAAAAATCAAATCAGTATATGTGTAATGGGAAAATAAGATGACTTTGGGAAAACACAATTTTTCTCATGTCATACATTTACCCAGGGCCAGGCTAGTTCAAGTCACCTCCAACTTTAATGATTTTAGTCTATAGTCCACTGAACAGACAGACATTTTGAGCTCAGAGATATTTTAGCTTAGATGATTATAACAATTTATAAGCCTTACAGATCTTCTCTGAACTGTCCCAGAAAATTATATTTCCAGTAGTGCTAGTGCTAATAATAGGTCAGCAATCTATGAGAAATACAGAAAGCTTGTCTGTTAAATCCCTTAATTAAAAGTGGATTAGAGTAGGGATGACTGTTGTATAAAAGTAATATTCCATATTTTGTGCATTGGTAATCAGTCCACTGTAAAATGTCAGAGTCAATTTTAAATGCTGTGTATTTTATCTGCTATCTATTAACATTTACAAATGGTTACTAAATGAATAAATAAATGAATGAAAATAATAAAAAGGTTTCATATGCCACAAGTGTATTCCAAAAAAGCTGGCCAATCTCTGGAAAATTCAGACTACTAATAGAAAGTATTAAAAATAAACTTTTATAGAATTCTTACTTTATTATACTTTCATTGTATGACTTTTACTGGAATGCTTGACACATGTAACTTATTAGAAACTTTGGGTCTTAGTTGACTGATTTTTCTCTTGTTCTAGAAAGCCACCCAACACCTAGGGAGGGGGTACAACTCCTGTGTCCCTGAATGTCTCAGAATTGATTTTATGTAAGCAGTGGATTTATAGCTTCTGGTCAGATTACAGGAAAGCATCTGGGATACAAAAGTCAGGTGATTTCTGTGCAAAACTGAGCCGTATATTGGGGGCGAGAGTGGGCTGGTCCTTCCTAGGACATCACAGACCCGAAATGTGTACCTTATGTCCTCTGGGGTGGCATAAAGACTTCTTTTCCAGGCTCCACTGTTGTTGTGTCTGTTCACATTTTAACTGTTGCCATGATATGGGTGTGGGTGCATGTGCTAATCTGGAGAAGAGAGAAACTAAGAAACCGTTCACACCACTCAGCTCATGCTCCATAAAAAAAATTATCCTTAAAAAGAGGGTTGGTGGCTAAGTTGTGCCAAATGGGATTTGTAATGGAGAAAGCATCCTTCCTTCTGATCCAATAGTTTGTGTTCTTTAGTAGACAGAACAAAAATGAAGACTTTTTCTTCAGCGCTAATTAATGAATTAGCTAATTAATTAAATAGTATTTAATTGCATATGTAACATTTCTGTGAAATATCGACCACGTTGTTTCTGACTGACTCTTCTACAAAAGAGATGGAAGCAGAAAGGACATGACTGAGTGAATGTAGAAACTGACTCAGGACCGTTACTTACTCTCTGGGAGCTGGCAGGAATGTTATCTAAGTTTCTCTAGTAAACCTATGTGCACTAGGAGGGACAAAGTGTCTCCTTGCAGTCATAGGGGATTACAGTGCTTCTTAGCGTGCACAGTTGTGTATTATCATTTTGTATGCACCCAAAATGGGGTGACAAGGAGGATCTTACAGTGAAAAACCAAGGAGAGAAAGAGAGAGAGAGAAAACTAACAATTTTCTGTCTCCTTTATGCCAGGTCCTGTGCGAAGCACTTTTATCTTCTATTTCAGTATGTCCTCAGCATAAAAGTATATTATCTTTCTCATAAATCGTGGATGTATTAGCACTACTGGATCTATTTTTTCCAGGTCAGTTCAGAAAATATTTTTATGGGCTGTAAATTATTATCTTATGTAGTACAGGCTGCTACTAACCAAATTTTACAAATGAAGGCACTCAGAAAGACTGAGTAAATTCCTGGAGGTTTCATAGCTCGTGTTTGATTCTGAGAGTCCGAATATACAAATGGCAATGCCAGATTATATATAAAAATAGAACTCTGACTCGTAACCTGCAGCAAGCAGCCCAGGAAGCCAAACCACTATCGACAGTAGTACAGACTTATGAAGATTTACTTGTATATTTTTGTCCAAGAGTGTTATAGCTTTAACTCTTACATTTAGGTTTATAACAATCTTGAGTTAATTTTTACATATGGTGTTAGGAACTTCATTTTTTTTTGCATGTAAATATCCAATTATTCCAGCATCATTTGTTGAAAAAAATAAATGTGAGTCTTAGTTTTGAACTCTCGATCAATTCCTTTGGTCTGTGTGTCTGACTTTTTTCTGATACCACACTTGTTTGATTATTATAGCTTTGTAGTAAGTTCTGAAATCAAGAAGTGTGTGCCCTCCAAATTTTTTTTCATATTCAAGATTGTTTTGGCTATTCTGGGTTTCTTAAATTTCCATATCAATTTTAGTATAAGCTTGTAATTCCTATAAAAAAGCCAGGTGGAATTTTGACAGGGATTACATTGAATTTGTAGATCAATTTGGCGAATATTGACATTTTAACAATGTTAAGTCTTCTGATCCATGAACTTGGATGTTTTCCCATTCATTTAGGTTTTCTTTGATTTCTATCAACAATGTTTTATAAGTTTTACACTTACCTTGTTAAACCTATTTCTTAGAATTTTATACTTCTTGATACTATTATAAATGGAATTGTTTTCTTAGTTTCACTTTACGGTTGTTTATTGCCACTGTACAGGAATTCAGTTGGTTTTTATATATTAATTCTGTACCCTACAACCCTGCTGTTAATTAGTTCTAATTTTTTTTTTTGGTAAATTCCTTAGGGTTCGTGTACAAAATCATGCCATCAGGAGAGTTTTACTTCTTCATTTCAAATCTGGATGTCTTGTTTCCTCTTCTTGCCAAATTGCTCTGGCTAGAACCTCCTGTAGAATGTTGAAGAGAAGTGGCAAGAGAAAACATCTTTATTTTGTTCCTGAACATAGGGTAAAAACATTCAGTCTTTTACCATGTAGTATGATGTTAGCTCTGGGTTTTTTATAGGTCCTTTTGATCTGGTTGAGAAAGTTCCCTACTTTTCCTAATTGAGTTTTTGTGGGGTTTTTTGATAAATCATGATGCGCTATTTGCATTTTATCAAGTGCTTCTTCTGCTTGTATGGAGATGATTATGTATTTTTGTCCTTCATTCTACTCATATGTTATATTTAATATTATTTGATTTCTGGTTGCTAAAAAACTTTGCATTTGTGGGGTAAATTCTACTTGGTCATGGTATATAATCATTTTTGTATGTTGCTAGATTAAATTTACTAGTATTTTGTTGACATTTTTTAAAGCTATATGATGATGATATATATTGATCTGTAGTTTTCTTGTGATATCTGTTTTTTGTCTCAGTTAATACTGGCCTTATAGAATAAGTTTAGAATTATTCCTTCCTCTTCTGTTTTTTATATGAATTTGTGAAGAATTAGTATTAATTCTTCTTTAAATGTTTGGTAGAATTCACCAGCGAAGTCATCTGGGCTGGGCTTTTCTTTGTTGGAAGATTTTTTAATAATTAAATTTCTTTAATAATTAATTATTTAATAATTTTATTTAATAATTAAAAATAATTTAATTATTTAATAATTAAAAATAATTTAATTATTTAATAATTAAATTTCTTTAATAATTAATTATTAATTTTTTAATAATTAAATTTCTTTATTTATTGTAGGTCTATTCAGATTTCTCTATTTCTTTTTGAGGAGTTTCAGTAACTTTTACCCTTTTAGAAATTTTTTCACTTCATCTAGGTTATCTAATTCGTTGGCATATAATTTTTATCCACTATACTCTCTGTTTCTGTAAAATTCATAATGATGTTCCTTCTTTTATTCCTAATTTTAGTAATTTGAATCTTCTATTTTCTTTTTCTCTTCATCAGTATAAGTTTTCACTTTTCACTTTTTTCCATTTTTCACTTTTTTTTGTTTTTGTTTTTCTAATTCACTTTTTATTTTTTTACTTTTTGGCAGTCCCGTTCTCAATGGTTGGCAGTCTTTCTAGGTGCATTCCCATTATAAGTCCTTTGTAAAGTTTATTTATTTGGCTTTCCCCAAAATAGTCCATCCACCTACAAACCGATATGTATAAGATTTTAGCAAAGACTGAGAATGTAGCTTCAGGAAATGAGAATATATGAAACGATTAATAATTCAAATATCTTGCATTATGTGGTCATTTCCCCTCGAATATTCTGGTGTTACTGAGATAAGTTTAGTTAATTAAAGAGACAACTGAGTAAGGAAAAATGGAATTACTCCCTGTCATGTGCTGTTTAAAGGGTTCTTTGGAGAGTATAAGGTTTAAAACCTAAAGTAAAACTTGAACTGCTGGTATAAGGAAACACTTTTGTTACATTGTTGATATACTCTGAGGGCTTATGAACTTGCAAAATGATCAGGAGGAGCATTCTGATAGAAAGGAGAAATGTTAAAGTGTTGAGGGAATATATCAGTTAGGTATTGCTGCGTATCAAGCTATGCTAAAACTCAGTGGCTTAAAACAGTTATTATTTTCATGAATTTGCAAGTCAACATATCTAGGCTGAGATCAGCCAGACAGTTTTGCTGGTCTTGGCTGGACTCATTTTCATGTCTACAGTTGGCTGGAGGTGGTTCTGCTTCATTTATTTCTCATTGTCCTCCTATTATGAACAGCAGCTGGCCCTAACATGTTCTTGTATGATGGAAGATATACAAGAGAGTAATTGGAAACATACAAAGCCTCTTGAGGTCTAGGTTTGGAACTAAGGACCATTACTTCTGTCTCATTCTTTTGGCCAAAGTCAGTCACATTGGGCATGGCAATATAGTCTGCTTTCATGGAAGGAACTCCAAAATCACATAATAGGGAAGGTAAAGGATTAGGGTCAATAGTGGAATCAATGTACACAGGAAATTAGGGAGTTAAGACAGTTTCCCCACTTTGGTTATTTCTGCCAAACATAAGTTGAGTTCCATTTCTGCTGGACTGGAAAAAAAGAAAGAACTTTTGCAAAATATACTAATTCTATCTTGTTGAGGGAGTGTGTGCAATCTAGAAAACTAGAGAAGCATAGGATGGAGCTCACCAACATCCTGCAAGTGAATGGTTCTTACAATGTCTGCCTTTCATTATAACAAAGGCTTATTTTGTGCTTTCTTACATGGCCATCTTTTGCATGGGCACAGAGCAGTTGACTTTGGAAAGTAGGTAACTAACTAAGCATTTCTAATTCTTGGGAGGTTTAATCTTTGCTTTTCTCAGGAATGTGTAGCATCAGCAAGTTTTGTTTGTTTTTAGAATGGGAGGATTGTAGTGAAGTTGACTTGTTACTCCACAAATGTCTTAAAACTGTGGAACTTTCCCTCTGGAATTACTATATGTGAATGGATTCCTACATTTTACAATGGAAAAGCATGAAATCATAGCTGGCTTGGCTATTGCTATTATTCATTTAGCAGATTTTATTCTTTTAACAGTTAAACCTCTATTATGCTTTACTATTTGTTACATACCATTTTTATGTGTTTCATAGTTTTATGCATTTTGCAGTTAACTGTTTGAAAGGGCGTTCAGTCCTTTAAAGTAAGAGTGATTTACCATTCTTGTGCTCTTGTCCTTCCTAATGGTTTGCGTATTTTGTTTCAAAGACAATAATAGATTCTAGTATTAAACAAGTTTAATAATATATTTTATTTTCTTGCTACCAATAGCAAATCCTGATGATTTAAATGTGGATGTGTGTGTTTGGGATTGTGTATATGCACAGCATACATACCTATAAATGTTAGACACATGCAATAAATACACAGACAACCACACGTAAAGAGGAACAAAAGGCTCTGGTAATCACTACACAGATTTTGACACACACACATGACTAAGTTGATAAAGGTATTCTATAATGCTAAGCACAGTCGATAATTCTGAAGAAATTTTTATTTATTTGCCAGAAATTTTATACATTATTCATAATTAATAAGACAGACTAGATTATAAAAGTAGATTCATTTTGACATTAAGAAGCACTTCTTTACTTGGACAATATAGAAGTTTCTTTGTATTTTTAATAATAATTTGCAATATAATAAGAAAGTAAAATACTGTTTTCTTTTATTAGATGTATTTTTATACATTAATACATAAAAATATAACTCTGACGTAATGAGAACATTGTACTTTAAAAAATCCTAGAATATGTACTTCAAAATGCATATTGTCTATCAAAGGGAGAAGTCAGATCTTTTCTGGAAAAGATTTATTTAAATTGCTTTATGAAGAATTAATTTGTGAGTTCTATAGTAAGACTACTCTTATATCCTTATTTTTAATCTCATCCCTCAATATTATCTGTTTTATTTTTCTCTTTATTCTTCAGACTTTACTTGTGAAACATTTCAATTTTATTTAATTTTTGAAATAGTACTCTGACCTATAAACAACCAAAATTTCCCTTTCTTGGGTAACCTTTCAGACATACTTCAAGCAAATAGAAGCAAATACATACATGTGTTTACTTCTCTTGTATTATTCAACATTAATAATATGCTCATGCACAATTTCTTAACTTAGTTTGCTTTATCAAAAAATCTTGGAGATCATTTCATATCAATACATAGTTTCCGGGGTATATGCATGCACAAAGAGTGCAATGTGCACCACCCAAATGATGGACATATTTGAAACTCAGACTTAGGGAGGGAGGTGGGGGCAAGGGCAACATATGTAACAGAAACATCTGTACCTCCATAATATGCTGAAATAAATTTAAAAAATTAAAAAAAAAAAAAAACAGTCTGTCCACTCAACGCCCAGTCACTTGATGCTGGGAAGGACCAGACTGATCATGTCTAAAAACTCCAAGAACAAAATTGAGAACAATTGTTTTGATGTCTTCTTGGAATAAAGATTTTGTCCCACTGTGCTCCCCCTCCTCCTGTAAAACAATGACACCAGCCCCTGATGTGACATCCTGCATAGCTAAGACGCATAGACATATAAAGCACGTGTACAACCTCTATGATTCTGACAGTTACACAGTAACATGACTAGGGAAGCCAAATGAGGACATGAACACCGTCCTCACCCAAAAGCCAAACCCTGGATGGCTTAAGAGCAACGTGACAAACTAATCACCACCGAAGCAAAGGGAGCTGAAAGGGCTGACACTTCAAGACACTGAATATTAATATTTACTCTGATGTTGCTTATTTAAAAATAATCCTGCTCAGATTTTAAATATTTGTTGACTGTGTGTCTTTCTCTATACCACCAAATTTATTGTCTTAGCTCCAGCTATCAAAATTTCTCTTTTATATCATTCAGATGGACTTATAACCATGTCCTGCCATGAGGACACCACTGAAGCCATATTTATTGTGCTTAGGCACACATGCAATTGTAGGACCTTGATGA
>CAUYSK010049091.1:0-49213 GCA_963575035.1 Avahi laniger
TGCTAGATCACTGTCGTTTCTTATGATTGAGTAATATTCCATTGTAAACATATACCAAATTTTAATAATCCACTCATGGATTGATGGGCACTTGGGTTGTTTTCACATTCTTGCAATAGTGAATTGTGTTGCCATAGAATCTGCATTTTAACAAGAACCACAGTTGATTCTTACATTCCTTAAGGTTTGAGGCTGGCTGGTCTATACCATATCTCTCTCCTGCCCAGAATATACCCATGCTTTTCAGGAGCAGAAGGCAGAGATGGTGGGGTGGGAGTCTTACACTGTACTCGAAATCCTTACTCCCTTGTAAATTCTGCCTTAACTCTTAGATCAGTCCCCTCTGTCAGATTTGTTTTGTCATTTTGTTGATTTTCTTTCAGGGACCACATTGTCTCTGTTGTCAAACTGGTGTGTTTGAGGAATCCTATTCTATCACATGAGTCTTACCCTCAAGTGTGAAGTAGTCCAGGGTCCATTTTACAAATCCTCAAACCTCATATAGATCTCTCCAGGTGTCTGGACAGGCCATGATCGTGACAGAAGAGAATCCCACCCTTCAGCATTGTAAGATAGCAGTAAGCTTCTTTTTTCCTGATCTCACGAGAACTCACAGCTATTTCCTTTACCCACCTGAATTCCCACTCTAATTGCATTATTCATTCCCCATAGAGGGGAAACAGATGGTTGTATACCAGCAATCAAAGAGAAATGAGAGCACATATCTCCAACTGCTCTTATTTTCTTCTATTTCTTGTTCTTTTCCCTGATACACAGGTAATGCCAGTCCCCTGAGCCCTGCCTGCCCCTCCACCATGGGTGATGAAATTAATACATTCTACTTGTGTGATCACCTCCACTCAGCTTCTGGGAGCTTTTTGCCAAAATCTAGACTTCTAAAGAGCATGATATGAATAGACTTTTTAGGGAAACGATAGTCATATTTTCAAGCAATACATCAATGTTCATTCTACTTCTTGAACAGCTTCTTAATTTTCATTGCAGCTTATTAGTTACCCTTGTTCTCAGTTGATTAAATTTGTAGTTGCCTCCAAGATTATATTGACAGATATTCCTCCTTACAATTTAATAGCAACATTTTTGTAGGGTATGAGCTGACACAAGACAAATGGAAAAAGTGAAAGCATCACACTGTATAGATCTGCTGCATCTTTCCCACCATCTCCTTATTTATCTTTGCCATGATTGGGAGCCAAATAAACAGAGTGACATTTAGTCTTAGTAAGAAAACTCTATTATTTATGATTTATGGCTTCATATTTTTAAAAGTAAATACAATAAGAGTGAAGATAAAACCTGGTGTAATTTGTAGAACCTCTATATTTCATGAGTTAATTGTTTTAGGGTCCATTATGACTGGCACAAATTAAAACGACATAGAGGAAAAAATATAAGATTCTTTTCAAAGTCTATTTCTGGCTAAATGTAATTGGTTTTCTTTAAGTCTGAGCAGTTCTGAGTAGTAGAAGCATGTAAGACATGCAGCAGCAAAAAGGCTAGCTTGTTGAGCAATTCTGACTTAATTTGAGTAACATAGCAGATGTTCCTGTTACTGGATCATTGATAATCTTTGTAAGGTGGCAAGGATGAGATTAAAACCAAATAACCTTTAGTAGGATAAAAGAAAAATTTGGAGCTGGGCACAGTGGCTCACGTTTATAATCCTGGCACTCTGGGAGGCTGAGGTGGGAGGATCGTTTGAGCTCAGGAGTTCAAGACCAACCTGAGCAAGAGTGAGACCCCGTCTCTACTAAAAATAGAAAGAAATTAGCTGGACAACTAAAAATGTATAGAAAAAAATTAGCTGGGCATGGTGGCACATGCCTGTAGTCTTAGCTGCTTGGGAGGCTGAGGCAGAAGGATTGCTTGAGCCCAGGAGTTTGAGGTTGCTGTGAGCTAGGCTGACGCCACGGCACTGTAACCTGGGCAACAAAGTAAGACTCTGTCTCAAAAAAAAAAAAACATAGAAAGAAAGAAAGAAAAATTTTTGCTGTTCTTTGTGGTCTTAAAATCACTTTGAATCAAAGTATTCCAAGATTAGTTGCATATTGTAGAGAAGTAGGTGATTAAGTCAGCAAGACTAAGTGAACCATTGCTGGCTCTTTGTTCCAGCACAAGAACATCCACAAACCTTATGTGAATGGGTTGATTTGCTCCTAAGCACCATGAGAGCCCCTGAAGGATGGAGCTTCTAGACACAGTTGTTCTCCTTCAGCATTTTGCTTTTCTCTTGGGGCACTGGTCTGCTGCCCATGTGAGTAGTGCCAGGATGTCTTCTTGACCCGAGTCACCAGCTATGGCAACTTTGTCTGGAAAGCCCCACAATTTGCACTCATGGGTAGGAGGCACAGCTTTGTAGATTGTTTTCTGTCCAAGGATCATTGAATCTCTTTCTCTTCAAAGTATAAGAATTGAAATAATTTGATTTTTTTTTTAAATTTGCCATTTTGGTGTTGCATAAATAACCTATATCAAAACACAATGTACGTTTCACAAGAGCAGGGGTTTTGTCTGTTTTATTCACTGCTATATGCTCAGTGTCTGGCACAGCGATGGGCTTATGATAGATAATACATAAACATCTCCCATCTTGTGTGGAAGAAATGAATAAAAATGGAGCAATGGTTATATTTAATGTTGTTGACTAAAACACACATTAGGATGTGTGAGATAACCTAAGATTGGATAATGTGTGCTCTGCCTTTTGTTAGTATCTAGGATGAGAAGCATTTATAGTTGCCTGTCTTGTAGGCGGTGTGCTGAGAGGACTATTTAGTTGACACCTTGAAGTACTACAGAGGTAGAAAATGCTCTACTCAATTGAATTCTGCTTAATTAGTGCTTATTGTGTTTGCTAAGTTCTTAGGGGTGTTAAAAAAAGACAAGACCCTCTTGCTGTCCTTCAGGGGATTCTAATCACATTATTACTCTGATGCATTTACCCACGGACTCACTCTCTCTCCATTGCTCCATTCTTTCCTCAGTGTTCTCGTGTGGCACCAGAACCAGATGGGTAAGAATGGCGTCCGGATTAGCTTGTGTGTGGTGTGCAGTCTCTGGGTAAGACAAAGGTAGATGGGACCTGGGCCTCCTCAAATAGGCTTACCTTATTGTAGTGGTGGACAAAATAGAACCCGAGTATATCATGTATTTGTAGGTGGAGCAAAAATAAAAATAGGAAAGCAAGCTTCAAAGTAGTATCTGGAGGTCTCAAGAAGGGCAGAGGCAACTACTTAGAAATGGCTCAAAAAGAATCGTCAGAAGTGAGGTTTTTATTAGAGAGGCATCAGCTGATATTTAGAGACAAGGGTGACAGCTTAAAGTTGCCACTCATGGGTGGACACTATTAACTTCTCATACTCTTAAAATTTGGGCTCCACTTCATCAATACAAAAAACTGTTATTCCATGGGTTTCCGGTGACATTCCCAATGCAGTGGCATTTTTTCCTTTGTGTTCCTGTCTCTTATTTTAGAAAACTCTTTTGGTAATTCCTCCTAGATGCGTCTCACCACCACGTAATGCTCCTATTTCAAATGATGACCAACTCTTCTTGGCTTAGAACTTAGTTCTTGAGCTTCCAGGTAAAGGTAATTGAGAAAGTGCATTTACTTCCCATCCTTTCACATAAAAGTTACAGTAAAGATATAAACTTGAGATAAACCCATAAGAATAAAAAGAATGGGATGAGTGATAGAGCAGATAAAACATCTATACATTTCTGAAATTAAAAACGGGTGTGAGAGTAACAAGTGGAACCAAGTGGAGGAAACCACAACTTAGAATACACAATGAGGACTCCAACATGGTGGAAAAGACAGTCTTGTCAGCAGAATACCAGAGAGGAATCACTGTAGAGAGCAGAAGTGAGACACGTAGCTAAAGACAGGGGACAATTTAAAAGTCTAACCCACCTCCCTCTACACCCTCCAGAGGTGAGCATAGGTATCCTAGCAATTACACCCAGACCCCAAAGGTCAGAGGACTATTCTTTTTAAAAAAAAAAAATCAAAATGAACCCTGAACATGGGCAATGTGAATGAGTGGCAGTACCTTATATTAAAGCTCTTCCACTCTGGCATTATGGAGTGGGCAGCAGAGTTATAACTGATGTCTCCCTACCCGCTTTCTCTGAGAAGTTGGCCAGGGACAAGCTCTACCCAGGTCCACACAGCTACCAGCCAGTCTTCGTCATTCGTACTTAAGAATGAATCCCCTGGGACCACTGAACATTTGAGAAAAGCTGGTATTGTGGAAGAGAAAGATAAGGATAAAACCTGTATTATAGAAGAGAAAAGACCAAAATAAATAGACTAACAACCTGACCCCAGAAAATATTTTTATAATTCGAATTAGTAATCCAAAAGAAGATTTAATAGGTAGTGTATTCATAAAATAAAACTAGAATTGTATTTAAAAATAAAAACAGAGCTTCTAGAAATTTTTTAAAAATTCATTTTAAAACATTAAAATTCAGTAGGAATTTTGAATGACAAAAGGATAGAATATCCCTGAATATAGTTATTGATATGAAACAAAATCCCTATGTGCTACCATATATAATAAAAAATTAGATATTGATTAAAGAGTTGAAAATAAAATAAATAATATTCACATTGTTGGGAGCCAATTTGGGAGAAAATCTTTGTGACTCAGAGTATGGGTAGGTTTCTTAAACTAGAACATCCTTCAAATTCAGTATACCAAAAAGATAGCTGCATTCCCATGTTTATTGCAGCACTATTTACAATAGCCAACATATGGAATCAACCTAAATGTCCATCAATGGATGAATGGATAAAGACATTGTGGTATGTGTACACAATGGAATATTACATAGCCACAAAAAGAATAAAATCTTACCATTTGCAACAACATGGATGGAACTGCAGAACATTATGTTAAGTGAAATATGCCAAGCACAGAAAGAAAAATTTCACATGTTCTCACTCATATATGGGAGCTAAATATAAAAATAATTGGTCTCATAGAAACCGAGTATAGAATGATGGTTATCAGAGGCTGGGAAGGGTAGTGGGGGGGGATAAAGTAGGGATAGTTAATGGGTACAGAAATACAGTTAGTTAGAATGGACAATATTTGATAGCACAACAAGGTGGCTAAAATCAACAATAAGTTAGGATATACTTTAAAAGAATTAAAAGAGTAGAATTGGAATGTTCCTAACACAAAGAAATGTTAAATGCCTGAGATAATGGATACCCAATTACCCTGATTAATTAAATCACATTGTTTGCCTGTATCAAAACATCACATGTATGCTATAATGATATACAACTATTATGTACCCATAATAATTTTAAAAAAGACAACCCCCTTCTTATTCTCAGTTGCTCTCTGCCAAGGGAACCACAATTAACAGTTTGTATATGTGTTTCTTGAAGATTTTTCTATCTATTCAATGTATTTGTATGTAGATACATATGCTCACAGATCCTGTGTGTATGTGTGTGTGTGTGTGTGTATATACATATATATATATATAAGTTATCCAAATTATATCATATGTATTTCGGGGGCCTTGTTTTGTTTTTGTTTTACTTAATAACATGAGTTTAGTAATTTTTTTATGTTAATACATATTGATGAACCACATTTCTTTTCAATGACAAAATAGTATTCTATCACTTAATGTCTCATATTTTATATAGCTAGCATTTTATTGACTCACATTTATGCTGT
This sequence comes from Avahi laniger, assembly GCA_963575035.1. NCBI lineage: Eukaryota > Metazoa > Chordata > Mammalia > Primates > Indriidae > Avahi > Avahi laniger. The sequence continues at coordinate 5,724 of CAUYSK010049091.1, forward strand.
TTCCAGTTTTTGGTGTTGTAAACAATGCTTCGATGAACAGCTCTGTGCATGTATAATGGTACATTTTGCAAAGTATTTTCCCAGCTGTGGAATTGCTGGGTCTAAGCCTCTCTGCATTTCAATTTGTACAACTCTTGTCAAATTGCCATTCAGAAAAGCTGCACCAATTTGTAACATGTGGTGTATGGGAATGGTTCCTCCATTCTCTGGACCATCATCAACCTTTAATTTTTGCCAATTCAATGAACATTTTATTATGGTATCTCATGTTTTTATTAATATTATTTTTTTACTAATGAGTGAAAATAACACTTATGAAAATGCCGTTTATACTGTATTTTCTATGAACCATCTTACAAATATTTTGGTCATTTGCTTATTGAGTCACTTATTTTCATATTGCTGAAATTCTTAAAAATTTAACAAATAGAAAATTGTGTTATATAGGCTTCCCTTTGTGTTTGTTATCAACATTATTAAGGAACAATTTACATATGACAAACTATCCGTTTCAAGTGTACAATTTGATGAGTTTTATTGCATAAAACCACTGCCATAATTGAGATATCTAATATTTTTGTTGTCCTTAAACATTTTTTTTTGTACCTCTTTGCTGGTCACTCTTCCTCTACCCCCAATTCCAGGCAACCACTCATCTTTTTGTCAATAGAAATTAGACTTTGTTTTCTAGAATTTTATATAATGGAATCATAGAGTATGTATTCTTGTGTCTGGCTTCTTTCTCTTGGCATGATCTTGATATTCATGCATATTGTTGGGCAAAAAGTTGTCCATTCCTTTTAATGCTGCATGTTACTCCTTCATATGTGTTTGCTGCATTTATTTCTCCATTTACCTGATGATTGACCTCTAGGTTCTTTCTATTAAATAGTTTTTGCTTATTGTGAACAGATGCACTGTGAACATTTGTATAAAGTCCTGTGTGGGCATATGCTTTTATTTCTCTTGGGTGAACAACAATGAATAGCTGTAGAATGTACAATGTACAATGTACAATGTAGATTGTACACGGAATATTGTAGGTTCACATTTAACTTTAGAAGGGACTCTTAAACAATTTTTCAAGGAGTTTGTACCATTTTGCATTCCCATCAGGAATACATGAGAGTTCTAGTTGTTCTGCTATTTACCAACACTTGATATTTAATTACTCTTTTTAATTTTAGCCATCCTAAGGGTTCTGTATCTTATTGTGGTTTTACTGAGCATTTCCTTGATGATTGATTATGTTGAGCATTATTTCATGTACTTAGTGGCCATTGTATGTCTTCCCTTGTAAGGTTCTCATTCAAAGCTTTTGCCCATTTTTATTTGCTCTTTTGTCTCCTTATTGAATTTGAGTTTTTCATATATTCAGAATACAAGACTTTTGTCAGATTACATATATAATATTTATGATACTATAGAATATTTGTTATGTATATTATGTATATATGGAATAATTTTGTCATTCTATGTCTTGTTTTTTCATTTTCTCATTAGTATATTTTGAAGAGCAAAATCCAAGCTTATCAACTCCTTCCTCTGTCATCTCAATTCTGCTAATGAGTACTCTATTTCGGATATTATATTTTTCGGTTCTAGAATTTCTATTTGATTTTTTCATTGAATTTCATCTTTCTTGTTAACTATGTTACCTTTTCAAATATTATGCTATTTTCCTTTACTTATAACTGTTTTAACATCATTGCTTAATGATGCCAACATTTGGGTTAAAGTTGAAGTTTTCCTCTTTTGATTATATTTTCTATTAAGAATAAATTCCATTTTATTGGTTCTGTATATTCGAATGATTTTGGATTATATCCTGAACATGGTGAATATTATGCTATGAGAACTCTAAATTTTGTTATATTTTCCGAAAGAGTGATGTTTTTGTTTGAGAGATGACTTAACTTGGGTAGACTCAAACTGAAAACGCTGCCTGGTTTGTGATGAGTAGAAGACCAAATCTCAGTTCTTGTACGCTAGCTGCAATCAGCATTGATCTTTGCCACATGTGCATGGTTTAGAGGTCAAACAGAGACTTGGACAGACTTTATGTTTAGTTTGGGGGTTCTTTTCTCTGGTTTCCCCTTTCTAGGATTCTATCCTTGTTCTCCAATGGTGGCTGTTGTCCCTGACTCTGTTGGATTCTTTGGAACAGAAGGATGGCAGGTTTTCTACGAGAGTTTTAATTGCTATCTGCCACATCTTAACTTTTGTCTGCTCTCAGGTAAAATTTGTAAAAATGGGAAATTTATCCATGCCAATTGCTTCTTCAAAGTTTCATTTCCCCTCCAAAATCTGCTTTTTTTTTTACTCTCCAAAGGCTGAAAGTAGTTGATTTGAATTTGTTCTGAATTTATACTTATTTGCAGTAGAATCAGTCTCTTTAGAAGCTTGCCTAAGAGATTGACTCTCCTGATTAACTGGCTTGAATTGAAGTTGGCACCCAAAGAATAAAATATAGAGGCTGGTTGTAATCCGTGTGTGTGACTCTAACACCCAGACTCTCTACCCTCTGAGTAAAGCAGCCTCGCTAGGAAGGCCATCATCTAAGTTTATTCCAGTAAAAGATTGCTGGGTAGATAATCTCATTATCCTTCTCAAGCGCTAGAGCAAGCGGCACTATCTGCGTTGCAGCGCCATCTTCTGGTAGCCTTCTTATTGCCGGCGGCAAACTGGTGAACCTCTTCTCCCAGGCTTCATGGGGCTTACCTGAGCAGACAGCATCTGTGTTACTCAGAGGTTTTAGCAAAGATTAAGAAACATTATTAATAACGTATACCTAGTTTCAAAATTAAATGCAAACAAACATAGAAATGAGAAATTTCTTAAAAATTATTTCTTTCATCAGTATCTCATTTAGCACAACTGCATGGATATAATCCAGGATGAAGTCACAGATGATATTTTTATTTAAATCAGTCATTTCTAGGCATTGTGTTTACATTTTCTCAAATCCCTGTTCTCTCAGAGGTGTCAGGAAAGTATGTAATAATTGCATCATTCTTTATATGTGTCTGTAGCTCAGAAAGCACCAGAGAGACTAATGAACCAAATGTTCATGTTTCCTTTATTGCAATCTCCTTGCATTAGAGATTTCAAACTGGGGGAAAGTTTAGAGGATTTTCTTACTTGGGGATGAGGTGGGGTAGGAAGGGATGGAAATTTAGTTTCTTTTGGCACACGAGGCCACTATGGCAGTTACTGAACAGGTGTGCCTGTAGGAATATGTTTCATCAACTCCATTGAAGTAGCAAATCCTGTAAGTACTCACCATCTCCTAGGTGCTCCTTGTCTGAATATCACTGTCTCTATGGAAAGAGAAAATGCTGCTGCTCTTTTAATCTAGTCACTTGGCAGAAGTCGAGTTCCAAATACTGTTTGTATCCTTACAGTGGAGATACCACACAAGGATGTTTGTGGATTAATTTATACATTTCAAATAAAATAGAGAGCACAGATAGGACAGATCCACAAAGGCACTTTTTCACTGTCAAAATACTGCCATGTGATTTGGCATCATGGAATCTGTCCATTTGGGGGTTAGTCTGAGTGAGGAAAGGACTATTCTGTCAGGTGATGGACCCCTTTGTATCTTTCATTCATTACTCTAATAAATAAGTAGCATTTTGTTTGAACCTTTGGAGACCTCATCAAAAAGAATCTGCATAATTTTACTTAAAAAATGTATAACTGAGCCAATACATCTTCCTCAGTGAGTGAGCCTTGTCTGTAGAACAAATCTGTTTGCTTGATCAAAGCCTGGTCCATCATCCATGGGTAGGGCCCTGGGATGAGATTCTGGAAGCCTAAAGAGAGGGTGGTCTACAGCTGCTGGAAGAAAGATGCTCCACAGAGACATGCCAATATTTTCCTGCTCTAAGAGGTAAATGCAAATTATTGGTAAGAGAGATACTTATGAATAATAGAAAAACAGTTTTCCTGCTTTTAAAATAGTAGCTAAGGTGCCCAGCATATTTTGAGAGCAAAAGAGTTGGTGGTTTTAGCTTCACCTCGCTGGCATGTGCTGAAACTGTCTTTAGCACGTGTGATGGAAGCAAGGACCCAGAATCGCGCCTCCCGCTCTTTTTGCCATCCTGAGTGCTCTGGCCCTTCTTCACCACCCGTCCTCCCTGGTTTGTGTCTGCACCGCCTTGCCAGTAATAATATCACCATGGTGGTGAGATGGAAGTTGTGATTCTTGTGTCTCTGTGATTCATCGCATGTGGTAAGAGAACTGGGGGGTCTGAAAAACTGGCACTGCCTTGACATTCCCAGAAACCAGCGTTGGCATTTTAGTCTACCTTAACTCTCTGCTAACGTGTTCAACCAAAGTGCCTCCGATGCTGCTACCAAGAACTTTTACCTGTGATATATTGACAATAGAATTATACACAATAAGTTTTAATAAATAGGCTCATGGATTCAGAGACAAATACAGATGTAAAAAAATAAATGTTAATTGAATTTCTTAACCTACTAACTTCTAACCTACTAACCATAAAATCTTAATCTTCTATATGCAAAAAATCAAGCAAACATATATCTATATCCATCCATCTATTATTTATCTATCTATTAATAAAATATTTATCTCTATGATAATTAAAGGCATGTTTTAAAATAAGTTATAAGGATCCTGACTTAAGCTAAAGGTTCTTAAGTGCAATTTAAGATCTGGTAGTATAAAAAGGAAGAAAATGGTGCTATTGTTTTCAAAAGCTTGAATGTGACTGAGAAGTAAACTTTGTATTGTTTCTCTTTGGGGAAGAGAACCACAAAAAGAACATGCTGTTTAAAGATGGCAGAATATTTATGTATGCATAACAAAAAAGATGTGCAGTGGGCTAGCTTAGTATTTTTATTAGTCATTAAATGTAGGTATTTTTCAGATGCTCATTTGCTTTCTATTTTTCTAAGATATCTATTCATTTTGCTATATGCTCTGCTCAGAATTTCAGAGTCTCCATAAGGTCTAGAGTAAAATATTTAAACTCTAAAACCTGTTCTGCCACAAACTACCTCAGTTTACCTTTCTACCAGTACTTCCCTTTACTAGCCTTTACATTAACACTTTGCTTGGTCAGATGGCTCAGGTATTCTCATCTGGTCCTAGCATGTCCATTTCTGTCCCTGAACCTCCATCTAGGACTTCTCTGTCATTTTTTAGGAAATCCAAATCTTATGAGCAGCAGAATGGTGAAACTTTGGAGGCAAACAGACAAGTCTGATCCTGGCCACTAACCCCTCACCATAGGACTGTGGACAGGTTACTTGTCTGGAACTCAAATTTCTCATCTATAAATATAAATAATAATGATGAATAATGCTGAATGAGATTATGCATATAAAGCAGCCTAGTAAAGGATCTGGCATGCAGTGCCTAATAAATCCTAATTTGCCTTCTCTGTATATTCCTTTGGGTTCAGAATAAATTCCACCTTAGCTGTGAAGAACTCTCCTCCTACCTCCCACCCTCACTTCAGCTAGTGATAATTTCTCCACTTATGTTGTCTTAGGGCACTTCTTGTCAGGCACATTCATTTCTCTTAATTTTTTTTTTTAAATCTTGGGATCTTAAATGACAAAAAGCATGTAAAGTGCTTCACACAAGACTTGACACCTAGTAAGTGCTCCATAAATATTTCTGTGGCTGCTGCTGTTATTGCGAAGGCAACAGTCACTCATATCCCTGTGATGACAACTGCTCTGCTAATGGATTATGTTTGTTCCTGAAGAAAAGAGGCAGTGAAGACTCATGGTTAAGAGCGTGCTTTCTGGATTCACAGCGTCTGGATTAAAATCCCAGCTCTACAGTTTTTTGGTTGTGCAACTTTTGGCAAGTTATTTCGCCTCTCTTGACTTAGAATGCCCATAATAGTTATCCATCCTATAGAGTTATTCTGTGAATTAAAACAATTGAAATAAACAAAAAAGCAGAACAGAGGATAGTAGAAGCTGGGAAGGGGTTGATAGGGTGGGATGTCTTAAAGAATATACAATTACAGCTAGATAGGAGGAATACTTTTTACTGTTTTATATACCACTATAGGATGACTATAGTTAAAGAAAATGTTACCTAGTTTCAAATAGCTAGAAGGAGGATATTAAATGTTCCCAACACAAAGAAATGATAAATGTTCGAGATAATGGTATGCTAATTACCATGATCTGATCACTATATATTATATATATTGAAACATCACTATGTTCCCCATAAATATGTACAGTTTTTATGTCATTTAAAATAAGAAATTTTAAAAATGTAAATGTAGAAAGAACTTAAATATCTGACAAATAATTCACATGCATTGGCTATTGCTGATAGTTTTTTAGCCTTTTCAGTCCGATAACCCAAATATTTTGAAAGCTCCCGAGTGCAAAGATGTATATTTGAACTTGCCTTTTCATAAGGACAAAATGAAATAATAAGTGGCATTGGGTAGGTCTAGTACAATGCCTGGAGCACTGTAAAAACTCTCTATAGTAGCTAGTTTCCTTCCCCTTCCTTCCCCGCCACACCTGGGAAGTAGTTCCAGGAATTGCTCTTTGAGCATTTTTTGAAGGGAATAAATGAATATTGATTTTTTTCCATATGCCAGGGAACATCATTAAATATAGAGCATTATAATTCAAAAGACTGCCTGTTATTTGTGGAAATCCGGTTTGGTGAAATTATGTCATCTTTGTTTTATTACTAACATCATTTACTATATCCTGACTGGCCCAACGCTTCTTGACTTATTTGGTTCTTGGAGCCCTAAGTTGCAATACACTATTTAAATCTGACATTGTCTTAATTTTCTTTTAGCTTCACCTTCATTTCCCTCCCTGTTTTCTCTCTTCCTCTTCTCTCTACTGCTGACTTGCACTCACATTTAAATCATTGAACTGTCACTAAATGGCAAAATAGCTTTCCTTTACAAAAAGCTAGCTAGAATTGTTCTCAGCTGCTTCCATCCGCAACATTTCCAACATTTCAGCATTTCACAGGTGAAACTGTGAAATCAGTACAAGGGAAGCAACCGTCACTCTTCATGCCTTCGATTTTGAAGTCATCTCCAGTTTGACATGTGTAATGTAAAGTAAACCCCTGAACAAATCTACAGAGTGATAATGTATAGGATGACTAAAACGCAAATTGTTAGGTTGACTCCACAATCTTTTATGTCAACAAGATTAAAGAAGGTCAGTCCCTTAAGAGAGATTGACCCAGTCAGCAAGGGTTGTGTTCAAACCCTGGCTTTGCTCCTTAGAAACTATATAATTAAGGTGAAGCAACTAAATGTCTTGGGTTCCATCAATACATCTGTGAAATGGGGGTAATAATAGTTCCCATTACATAAAGTCATTCTGGGATTTAGCTAAGGGTATATACATTTATAATGTATTAAAGCACTTAATTCATTAGCTGTGATAGATGCCATATAAATGAAAATTCTTGCTGTTATGATTAAATGATGTCAGAAAAAGAATTCATTCTAGCAAAATGGATTTTCATTAGGTTCTCCCTTAGGGTAGATTCCCTGAGATGCAGACCATGAGATAGAGGTTTGCATGCAGAAAGTTTATCAGTGAGTTGCTTGGGGTCAACACCTGTAGGGGAGCCAATGAAGAATGATCAGGTAAAGTTGGGCTCTGATGTAGTCTCAGGAAAGACTTCAGCTGACCTCATGGGGAGCTCTGGAACTGGTACAAGCCTTCGATGAGGTCCCCATTGAGGCATGGGGTCTGGGCCTTTATACCCCTGCACAAGCCAGGTTTGAATGTGGGCTGTCGCCTGGGGAGGGCCTGCTCTTGGTTCTCTGATTCTGAGGGCAAGTCAGAGACCGATTCAGCTGAGAGCTTTCCTCCACCTAAACTCCCGAAGTTGGGGGAATGATTGCCACATCCTGAAGAGGGATTTTGGGTTGTACACCACAGTGCCCACTATGAGTTCCCAGCTATACATTTACAATAATTGTGTATGACACATTGCTGTATTTTATTACTTCCTCTAGACAATATGTTACTTCTGGGTAAGAGCTTTGTATATCCTGACTGCCTGGGACAAAGGAGGAACTCAGTTAATAAAAGTTAATTAATTAATAAGTTAATAATTAATTAGAAAATATATCCTCAGACACGCAGAGATTACTGATATTTTCATACTGTGGTATCGATTTTTCTTTATAATTTAACTAGAACACAAAATACAGTGAGCAGAACAGTACTCCAATACTCCTTATTCGGATATATAATGGTAAAAGATAAACCAGGAACCTCCCAAAACAATTTATTATCAAATTTGGGAATTTCACCCCATTTGTAGTACAGTTTACTAAAATCCTCATCTTCTGAATCAATGATTAGGCAGAGAGATGGATGAATAGTAACATGACATTGTAAAATGTTAATTGTAGAATCTGGGAGATGTCCTTACAGATGATTAATATATTATTCTTTCATTTTCTGCACATTTGAAAATTTTCACAATAGAATTTTTTGGGAAAAATTCCTATTTTCATTAAGTTGGCTATGAGTTTATGAAAATATTGAACTGGGACAGTCCTTAAGTGAAATAAGAGACAGAGAGTTAGTGTGAGTCAAGTGTTTTGACATGCAGGGTGCTGTAAGGAGTTATTTAATAGCAGCATCTCTGGTTGAACAAATCAATAATCTGTTTCTATTAGTTATTCCTTTTGGGGGTAGTAGATGAAGAAGCATCTTATAACAGTTACAGGTATATTATGGAAAAGAACATATCTCCTGTTGAGAACAAGAATCGTAAGACTGAATAAAGATTTATAAAGAGGCTTAAAGGTAATTGGCTCTAACTTGACCATTTTAAGTGTGGAAACTGAGATCTAGAAGTTGGGGCAATTCGTTCAAAATCAACTGTGTATTTACTAGTTAGTGTCAGAGAGAGAGAAGACTTTCTCTCTGCCAGAAACACTCCTTCCTCCCACTTCTCCCTCACCAAAACACAAACAAGGATCAAAATGCCACAAACTATCAAAAATTCTTTATTTGAGGCAGTATCAGCAATTTACGGGGTGCCATGTGCAGTTTTCCTGACTGAATATGTCACTGCACTGACCTATCATAGTTACTGAAATTAAAAATATTCTAGAAATAAAAAGGCTGACAAATATTTGCTGAGTAAATTAATCAGTGAGTATGCAAATGATTGAATGAATAGTTGATTATTTATTAAGCCATTATCAGTCTGGGCCAACCTGGTTACCAGATTAACTAATGAGTCACATAGAAACGAGGAAATAGGCCCCAAGCCAGGCACATTCCATAAGGAAGAGGAAAGGAAGGATTAGGTGAAAGTTTAGAGTGAAGCCTGGATGCAGATAGCCAACGGAAAGCTTTGGGAAGTGTGGGCAGTAATGGTAGGGACTACGGCAATGATGGGAGACAGTTATAAGGCCACTGGGGCCAAAGAAAAGGAAATGGAGAAGGACTTTATCTGTGTGTTTTGCAGAAGTCTCACTGTGTCTCAGAATGCACTACCAGGTTGAGAGTGCACAGGGGAATGGTGAGCCTCTGCTGGGAACTTGTGGTAGGGGAATGCCTGCCTTTCTCAGAACCAGAATTTGGCACAGAGCCCATTTCTAGAACAGGTCGCTTTCCTTCACTTCTTCTACTCCTAACAGCCAAGTGGTTTGTTTTGTTTGTTTGCTTGTTTGTTTTTGTTTTTGCCATTGCCTTAGATTAGTGGTTTTCAATTTTTATTTTTTCAGTTGTGAAGTCCTTTCTTCACATGGCATCTGACTTGTAAATTCTGCATGTGAAAGACACAATTGGGGTGGTTGTTCTTGGGGTGGAACAAGCTGGGGTTGGAGGGCGTAGACCAAAGTCCTCCACCCCAGCCATTCTTGAAGAACTCTGAGGAATCCAGGGATTCTAAGGAACGCAATTAGAAAAACACTAAGAAAAATAGGAAACGCATCGTGGTTATCTGAGGCCAGAAGAAAAGCAACTAGAATGTTATTTAAGAACCTTGAATTCTCTAAATATGACAATGCTATCTGCTGGAACCCTTTCTTATTCTTTCTGAACAGGTGGAATGTAACTGATAAGCTTAAACAGGTTTTGTTTCCTGCCAAAACAATGAGGCCGAACTGATACTGAAAATGTATTCAGATAGATCCCAATGTCTGATCTGACGTGGGAAGAAGCATTCCCCAGATCACAGAGGCGAACAGAGCATTTTCCATACCCCTCTCAGATTACTGACCTCAGAGCTTCATTTTTGTCTTTTCAGAGTCAGCTATTATTGTTCTTAGTTTCTATTTATGAGTTAAGTGAGAAGTTTCAAACCACGTGATGTCACATTAGTGCCCTCCTTAACTCCATGTCTTTCCATTCACATCCTATCTTCTTTTGAAAATATATTAGTAAATACCCCACTTCATTTGTTGTGTATTGGTGTGAGACATTCTCTCCCTCTTTTGTTACATTTCAACTCCTTCCTACAACTTCAAGAAAACATATAGACTACAACCTTAAACAAGGACTATAATATTCATCCTTCAAAAATCACTTACTCAAAGAAATAGAAAGTTTTTTGTTTTCTTTTCAGTGTTTGTGTGACTGATAGATTTTTTGATGGGGTAAAACAATTGCTAATTATCGAAGTTTCTTTTTTATTGTTGAATTGTTGTTGAGATGTTTGCTGCATGCTTGGTATTGCTGAATTGTTCACTTCACTCTTGAAGCTGTACCAAATTCCTCACGCGACTGTTGTGGCATCCTCACGTTATTATAGTGGCTGATCCCCCCTAAAGAGAGAGACACAGTGAGGAGGTGAGGGAAAGAGAGGGAGAGAGAAGGAGAGAGAAGAAGAGAGGGAGAGAAATTGCGAGAGGGAGAGAAAGGAAGAGAGAGAAAAAAAGAAGAGAGAAAGAAAGAGAGAAAAAAAGAAAAAGGAAGGAAGGAAGGGAGAGAGAGAGAAAGAGAGAGAGAACTGGGTGGAAGCTGGCTCTGGGTTGCACATACACCAAGGAAAGCAATGCTATAAAAATGTCTCATATTCTGAGAGGTTAACAGTGTCAGTTTAGAAAGTATTTTTAGATGATTTTATTCATCTCTAATGTAAGAACTGTTTTATTGGCAATAGAATTCATTTCAAGAGTTTGTAACAGAAAAACGTTCCCACTAATTGAAATACAGTTGGAAGAGGAAGCAATTTAATGAGCAGTTATACCGTATGCTCAGAGAAAGTATTGAAGATTGGAAATCCATAGTTGTATAAGATGGAAAATCTAACTGTGCTTGAGATATTAGATTGAAAAGCAATACAGGAGGTCTTAAATCTCGTGAACACTGTTGTTAGTACTGTGCTAGCCAAAGAATACGCAACACGGCACAGAGCTATATTTAGTATGTATTTGATACATTTAATTTTGTTTTCAAATTTGCTGTTGCCGTATGTTGTGGACTTTTATTGTTTAGGGGCTCTTAATATCTAAGCCACTTGTATTACACAAATTGAAATAATAAGACCCTTAATTCCTTTTAGGAATTATCCATGATTTCCATTATATGCAGTTTTATTAGGAATATAAGCCAAGATGTTTTGCCACTCACTCACCAAGGGGTAGATCCATGAATATTAATAGAATATGACGACTTGGCTTTCCCTCAACTTTTAACTTTCACAAGGGTTCTACAAAACTGGAATAAAGTGTTTGGAGCGGATCCATTCCAATGGCAGCTCCGGCAAGGCTGTTATAATGGTTTCAATATGTCTGCAAATCCTTTGACACACGTCCCTTCAAAAGATAGAACCTCATTCTTTTCTCTTGGAATTGGGGCCAGTCTTAGTGACTTGTTTCTAACAAATAGACTGTATAGTTTCTATATAACTCCCAAAGCTAGGTCATAAAAAGAACGTAACTTCCACCTGATTCATTTTCTCTCTTTTTCTCTCTCTCATTTCTTGTCTTCTCTCATCTTTCCTTCTAAGGGAAATCAGCCACCATGATGTGAAAACACGCAAGCTGACCTGGAAGAGTCCAATGTAAAGAGAAACTGAAGTCTTGCTAAAATCCAGCATTAGCTTGACAGCCATGTGAGTGAACTCCCTTGGAACTGGGTCCTCGAGCCCTGGTTAATCCTTAACATGACTGCATTCACATGATTGCAGCTGTGGCAAACACCATGATGGAAAGTTCATGAGAGACCCTGAGCCAGAAGCAACCATGACGCTACCAAATTATTAACCACTGAAATTGTGAGAAATAATGGTGTTTGTTGTGATTTTAAGCTACTAAGTTTAGGGAGGAATCTGTTAAATAGCAATAGATATCTATTAATAAAAAAGTTGTGGATCAATTCATACTACCAAGACTTTCTGAAGCTTCTGGGGTACTTTTTTTTTTCTTCAGTCTCCTTTATTCTTCTCTTTGTTCTGTAAACTGCTCTTCCTTCAACTCCATTCTGCTAGTCAGCTTTAATTGCTTGCTATTTAAGAAGACAACTCTAAAAGAGTGGAAATCATTTTAACTTAAACCAAAATAAGGAAAATAATGTGGTTTTCATTTGTTTGGTTTGGTCTGAGAAATATTAATTCAATGTGTTGGTCTACTGTGAATTTTATTTTATTTTTTAAAATCAGAATTTTACGTACCCACATATTTCACATGGAGGCAGCTAAAAGGTTGCATTTCATCTACCGGCATTGTACAAGTCAAGTGTGATTTACCAATAATACATACTCTCTTGATGCATATTCTAAGGTTATGCAGCAACTCTTATCACATACCATTTATAAAGAATTATGTGATCATCAGCTATAAAGAACGCACATATAAGCTTATAAAATGAAACTAAATATTTGGTAATTAAGAAATATATTCATTGCAGATTTAATTGTTGAAAGTTATGTTGATTTATTCCACACGAGTGTATATTTCAGATTTATAACTTTGTATTTCCTGAACTTTAGCACATTACCCTCTTGAGTCTGTGACATTATGTTCTTTCTTCACCTGTTTGTGTAAACTGGAGGAAAATTCAAGGACAAAATAAAAATTCACATACAATGAAAATGCATGCCTATATTTTAAATCAATGATTTTGTGCAATATGTTAAAGACAGTAGTGTGAAAGAAGAGCTTTAACTAAGCATGTCCAACACAATAAAAGTTTGTTTAGTATGTTAATAATTTTAAATATTTAATAACTCAGTAAGATATAGATGTCTACTTTTAAGAAAAATCTACAAATAATTTTTTAAAAAGAAAAAGACATTTCCATATGAGTTAAGAGGGACAACTTCAGTGAATTTGACTACTCCCTGTATTTTAAAATTAGGGAATAATTGGCTGCCAATTTCCTTCTGATATATAATGCAGCAAAGTGTTGGTCACTTTGATAGACAAGTGAAAGAATTGGTAAATTGATAGAAGATTTATTTCTTTTATTAACTTTAAAACTTCAATTTTAAATTACAGCATATGTAAGAAATAAAAATCAGCTTTAAGATATATTCCAAAATATATACCCTAATTTTAGTACTTTTTTATCACAAAATAAAATAACATAAAGGTCATTATTCTAATTTTAACATGGATTCCAAGTGAATTATTTAATAGAATCTAAGGTATCAAATGGAATTTTGCATATATAAGGAAACTGTTCCATAGCCATGATTTTCTAGAGCTTATCTGGACATTAAAGGGGAGTTCATCAGAGACCTCAGGATAGGAAATCCTTTGCAAAGTTCCCACTGTGATGTTGACAAAGCAACATTGCTTATTATATTTGTTTTTCTATCTTTTAGAATTGAAATTCTAAAGGATTTCAATTAAAGAAAGGGTACTTTGGAAACAAAATGTAAAATCACTTACATGGCTGGCTTTAATAATATGTATGTACAATGTAAAAGCAAATCAAAATTCCAACCTCTGCTTTTGCTATTTTATAAGTCAGATGTGGCTGGAGAATGGACCTACTAATGGCCTCTTTCAAAAATGTTTGCACTTTGTCTAGTTTTGAATTCCTCAAACTGGATTTGGACACTAGCATAGTTTGCCATTTTAAAGCAAGCTAAAGCTAACCTATCTTGAAACACATACTATTTAGCATATTACATATATGCATTTATTTTTTTCAGCAGTATGCAAAGATTTTAGACCTTCTATTTAATCTTACCTTTCGGATTTTGGTACTTTGATTTATATATGGTTCAGAACCATATACCTCAAAGTATGGGGCCTTGGCATGCCGCATACTCGGAACCGAAGGAGATTGGGAGGCCTCAGAAGCAAGGTCTTTATGATCTTCTCTTACCTTCCTCTCCCCTCCCCCATCATCCCCCATGTGAGTCAAAGAAACTAGAATTTCCTTCTCCCAAAGCAAGCCATAAAACCTAGGAAGATCTCTACCCTTTTCTCCTTTTCCCTAAAGGTCCTCATGTGACAAATATCCTGCCTTATACCCAGAGAAGGTGAAGGGAAGAAGTGTCCTATAGAGACACAGAGAAGAATCTGAACAAACAGGTATTGCTGGATTCCCCCCTCAGTTTTGTTACCATTAGTTCACACCCTTTTTGTCCAACCATGTTTCTCTACAACTATCCACTTCTCTCATCCAACTTAACATAAAAACACAGTTTTCCCTCGGTCTTCAGGGATCATGATTTCTGAATGTTTCTATGTCATGCAAAACTTTGTTGAATAAATTTGTTATGCTTTTCTGTTGCTAACCTGTCTTTCATTATAGGAAAGTTGGCCATGATCCTTGTGATGGGTTGGAAAGAGATACTACTTTTTATCTCCCCTGCAGTCTCATGTAGTTAAGAGTAAAATGAGAAATAGATACTTTAGCTATACCTCTTTGTAATAGTGTTCAATGATCAGCTATAGGTTATAATACATATTCTTTTTAATAGTATAAATAGTTAATATGATACTACTTCACATAAAATGATAAAATTTTGCACAACTATAGTTTCACTTACCCCATCTTTTGTGATATTGTGTGTTTGTACATGTGTGTGTTGCATCCATATACATTATAAGGCCCATGATTCTCTCTTATAGTCTTTACTTTAAAGAATTGTATGATTTTTAAAAAAATAAAAGAAGAAAAATATATAGTCTTTTATATTTGCTCACATATTTAACATTTCTGTTTTTTTTTTCTTCCTATAGCTGAATTTCTATCTGTTGTACTTTTCTATCAGCATGAAGAGCTTCTTTTAGCATTTTACACAGTTCAGGTCTGCTACTAATGAATTCTTTAGTTTTCATTTATCTGAAAATATCTTTGTTTCACCTTCATTTTTGAAGAATATTTCAGCTGGATATAGAATTTTTAATTGACAAGTTTTATTCGGCACTTAAGAATGTCATTCCATTGACTTTTTTACTCTGTTGTTTCTGATGAGAAATAAGTTGTCAGACATCTGTTGTTCCCCTGCCCATAATGTGTCATTATTTTTTGATTGCTTTTAAAATTTCCTCTTTATCTATGATTTTTATCAGTTTGGTTATAATGTATTTTGATATGATTTTCTTTGCATTTATCATATTTGATGTTCTCTTATCTTTTTGGCTACGTTGAAGTTTTTGACCAAATTCAGGAAAATTTTGGCCATTATTCTTTAATTATTATTTACTATCTTGTTCATATTACTCTCTCACCCCGCTTCTCTCTTCCCTTCTTTCCTTCTAAGGCTCCAATTATGTTTGTATTGTAACTTTTAGTATTGTCCCACAGGTCCCGCACTGTTCATTTTCTTCTATTTTATTTTTTCTACATTCTTCATATTGCAGAGTTGCATAGTACTCTGTCATTGAGCTAAATAACCTTTATGTTGTGGATCTATGATTAAAGCTATCAAGTGACTTTTTTTCAAACATTGCACTCTTCAATTCTGTAATTTCCATTTGTTTCATATTTGTAGTAGTTTCCATTTCTGTTGGGAGATACTCCATCTGTTTATTCATCATGATTATATTATCCTTTAAAATATTTACAAAAGCTGCTTTAAAGTCCTTGTCTGCTAATTCCAACGTCTGTATATTTGGTATTGATTTATGTAGACTATGTTTTCTCTCAATTTAGAGTAACTTTTTTTCTGTTTTTTTTTTTCTCTTATGTCTAGTAACCTTTGCTTATATGTTAGAAAGAATAAATCATAAATTATAGGGCACCCAGTCTGTTCTGTCTTCCTTAAGCAATGCTTACTTTTATTCATGCCTGTCAGCCAAATCATTGGTGTATACTTTTGTTTTTGTCCGGGCTTTATTTATGTTTAGTTTTTAGTTTTTAAGTTCTTCCTAGGGCATTCCCTTACTCTAGGGCGTGGTCCTTACTCTTAAGATATCCTTTCTCTGAATCTCAAGTGAATGACCAGTGAGGTCACTGCACTGTGGCTGCCTGGAACTCCAGTAAATTCCAGCACTGCATGCCCCCTGGTATTGCTGTTCAGCTCTCAGCCCTGAGAATACAATCTTGGCTAGGCTTTGTGAAGTGTCTCTCTGCACTTATGCAGCCCAGGCCTTGGCCAAGGACTCAGTCAATCCCCACACATCCTGTTGGGGCTTCTTTCAGCATAGCTTCCTCTTCTCAGGTAACATGCCTGCCTTGCAAATTTCAGATGTTTCAGCAGCCTGAATCACCAATCTCTTCCTCTTCAGATCAGTGAGACCACCAATCCTGTTAGCTCTACTTTCCTGCTGGTGAGAAAGCTGAGATGCCACTGGGGTGATCACAGGACTCACTTCTTGTACTGCTTTTCTTTCTTGTCCAGCCTATTGATCAATTCCTGTGAAAAATGGCTTCATATAGTTTTTCCTAGTTTATATTTCTTTTTAGTAAGAGGGTCTAGTCTGGTATCAGTTACACTGTCATAAGTAAAAGCTGAAGTCACTTCCAAATATGACAAAACAGTTTTCTGTTAACATTTCTGTACTTTCTTAACAGCAAAATCAGATAGCATGTTAAGATATTTTAAATAACTCTCCAAAGGAACAAACAAAAACCTGATAACCCCCAATACACACACATTTGTCATATATATTATCAAAACAGAGAATTTTCTTTTTTTATATAACATGGATTAACTCTATTTTAATAAAAACATTAGCATACTTGTGCTTCACAATTTGATTAGTGCCAATATTTTGTATTTATATGTATGAAAAGCTGAAAATATGTCATAGAAACCCCACATATTTATATTTATGAGCTATATTAAGCATTATGTTTTAAAATAGTATCTCTTTCTTTAAGGAAGAAAAACTCCATTATTTTGATATTTCAGCAAGTCACCTCTAAATAGTTTAAAAATTATGTCTAATTCAGATAATAACCTTTGTTTCTTAAAGAAAGGGTTCAACTAACCAAACAAGTTTTCACGAGGACCTTTGCTTTCAGTGGCAGGAAACTCAATAAATGACTTTGTCATTAATATTTATGTGTTTATATACTAGAATAACAATCTATTGAAAATTTAAAACTATACTAAAAAAGCAGAATGTGGCATCTCAGATATTATACCTAAAATTTAAGTAAGACTAACACCTGAAAAAGGTTTAAAAGTATTTACAATATATTTTACAGATCGTAGCTAAGAGCTTTACACAATTCATTTTACACATGTAGACACATTAATGAATTAAGTGTATTAATTTCCCTCTAGCATTTAAAATTTATTACTGACTTGGTTTGGCAGTGAGAAGTTGAAAGGGGTTCAAGGTCCAAGTGAAATGGTTTTTAAGTGCATTGGGAATGATGAGTTATGTTCATTTTAGCATCACCAAGATTTTTTAAAAGGCTCCGTAATGTTAGAGTTTTTAAATCAGAACATCCTTTGACAAATGCCTCTGTGAAACAAACAAACAAAGACCAGGACAGGCATTTAACAAACAAGGAAATGCATTAGGCAATAAACTTCTGAAAAATGCAATATTTTAAATATTCCTATCAATAATTAGGGATATGCAAAATAAAACCACAATGAGATCTTAACCTGCCCTGTTGGCAAAAATTTTTTAAATGTTGGCAAGGATGTAAAGCAATAGAAAACTTTCATATACTACTTTGGTGAGTATAAGTTGGTACAATCACTTGTACCAACTTGGAAAACAATTGGGCATTTTTTAGTAAAGTTGACTGTATGTATACCCTACAACCTTGCAAAGCCACTCAGAGTATATACTCTCAGAAGAGTGGTGGGTTATTAACATCATGATGCATAAACAAGAATAATGATAGCAGCATTGTTTGCAATAGACAAAAATTTAGAACAAATTCAATATCCATCCACAGCATAATTAATAAGGAAATTGTATTATATTCATACATTGGAATAATGTACTGAAAAGCAAAACAAAATTGACTACAACTTCTCAAAAGAACATGGATGAATGTCTCAAGAATATTATTGAGTGAAAGAAACAGTCTTAAAATAACGCATATTTTGTTATTCATATAAAACTCCAACAAGTCAAACCAAACTACATTGTTCAGGAATGCATGCATCAGTGGAAAACTATAGAAACAAGAAAAAAAAAAAGTACTGTAGAAATCAGGAGAGTGATTATTACTGAAGGTGAGGACAGGATGGGAGAGTGGTACACTGAGGCCTCTGGGTAGATTGCTGTGTTTTTTTCATGATCAAAATGTTGTTTACAAGAGCGTTTGCTTAGTAACAATTCACTGAACATTTATGTGCTGTATCATTTTCTGTAAATATGTTTCTTTCATAATAAAAACGTTTTAAATATATCTAGAAGAGTCAATATAAATTATTAGAAACAGAGAAAAGGAGAGAATGGATAAAAAAGCATTAAAATGTATTATGATGCTTTTGTCTATGAGAAGAATACAACCTAACTCAAAATAATTGAAACAATAACTTTTATTATTTTATAAAGCAAGAAATCTGGAAATATGATGCTTCCAGGTTAGATTAATGTAAAAGCACAACAATGTCATCAAGGACTCAATTTTCTTTCCTCTTTCTACCCCGTATTTTTCATTGTATTATATTATCTTGTTGTTATGGGATGGTTGTCACAAATGCAGAACAGTGTATCCCGCTTTTTATTAATGAAGAGAACCATTTCCATGTGCGCACTCACACATTTTCCTTTTGTCTCATTGAACTGTATCCCACCTCCATGCTTCTAATGCAGGAAAGAAGCCACCATGACTGACGTAGACCAATTATATTTTATCCTGTGTGGGGTTTGGCCTCCTCCCTCCTCTGAAACATAATTTTGAGAAGGAGTATAGATAATGGAACAAAACTGAGGTTCAGTTAGATAGCATGAAGGAGTATGAATGGTATCTGTTACAAATTTTAAAATATAGACAATTTCCCTGAAAAGCTTGAGCCTTTAGATGAATGTACTTTTAGAGTATCAATTAACATTACCAAAAATGACCTATGCCCAAACATTTTCTAAATACTTTTTTAATTTTAAAAATTAAATTGCCATCATATAAATACCACATTACTCAAAAAAGAAACATAATCAGGTTATATCAGAATTTAAAAGCTGGAAATGATGGAAGAACCTCTGCAGAATGTCAAGGGGAAAATACTCTTCATGTTTTGTTATATATATGCTTGGTCATTCCATTGTTTATGGTCAAAGCCCACAAAAAGATACTGACATGCACGGATTCGCAAATATTACCACCCCAAGAATCTTGATGAAAACAAAAATTGCTTGAAAAGGATGTTACTGGTTTTCTAGTCATGAAGGAATAAATCAAACTAAAATGTAACTGGGAAGGAGTTGTATTCAAAATGGCATTGAGTAACGAAACCTAAAATTTAGACTCTGGACCTACCTTATAGGGTTATTTTTGTATTAAATGGAAAAATACATATAAAATACTCAACACATTTACAGAACTAGGGGAGTGACTTCATAAATATTGTTATTTTAATAATTGTTATTGGTATTTCCTGTCCCAATCCTAGAATCAGTCATTTCTCCAAGAAACCCTGGTTGCATTTATGAGAGAATGGTTTAGAAACCAACATCTGGGGGGTAGGTGTGTTCATTGCTCCTGGGTTGTCTTAGCTGCTAGGCTCACTCAGCTGACAGAGCAAGAAGATATATATCTATATACTAAATTGTATATATTAACATTTCTGCAAATATTGCTATGTATGATCATCAGTATATGTATTAAGCTAAGCATGAGTTTTTACTGATGTCTCAAACTCTAATCCATTACCTCATGGATCATTCTAGCCTCCTCTCCTTGCTTATCTGCCACCTCCCACTCCAACAGTGAGATATCTGTCTCCCATGATCTGCCAATCTAATATTTACTTGACTGTTCAATTCCAATGTGAGTGCACAGCAGTACCAGAATTATTAACCTGTGTCCCATTAATGTGATTTCTAAACCTGATACAGATGTTAAATATACTTCTTGGAAGAGCACGTGCAGAACTCAAAAAGGAATAGTAGTATATCTGGATCTCACATTTCTCTATTTTTTTTTTTTTGTTTCTATTTGGGATAATTTGGAGGAAAGCAGGTAGTAAAGGTGTACAAAATTGTTATCTCTCACAAGTAGTTTAATAGAGATGTTTAATTCCTGATCAAGATAATGACATATAGGTTAAAATGTCATTTAATAACATAGAATACAAACTGGTCATTATAACTTTCAAATAATTAGAGAAAAAGGAGGGGAAAATACTTAATCCTTCTAATGAGAAATAGTAAATAGAAATTTAAAAAATGAAAACAAGATTTAAATTCTAAAACTGTCTTTTGTACTATGTATCATATTAATATGTAAGATTTCAATTAAAACACCCAAATGATTATTTGTTTAGCAATCTACAGCTATAATTTTGAAGTTCATCTAAGAGAAAAATCTCATTATAATTGTTAATGTAAAAAAATGTGCAGCATTTTAGAATATGCCAGTTGTGAAGAATTTCCACCATAATCTATGTAAGAGTTTATACAATCTGGGATTATGGGTCTAAATCCACAGCAAGCAGGGAGGGCTGTGTCTTGTTCGTCTTTGTGATAACAATTTCTCATACACAGGGAGTAGTCAATAAATATTAAATTGAAGATGAACTTCTTTCACTTTTAATTTAAGAAGAGGTGAATGATTTAATTTTAACTTTGTATAAAATCAAATGAATTGATTTTATACAGTTATACACATACATGTACACACACACACACATACACAGTATAAATAGTTTAGAATCACTGCAGACTTGTGATGGAATCTACTTCTAAAGTTGTTTAAATTAGTGTATACCGTAAGGGTATTTGTGTGTTGGTTTTACAGTGCATTAAATACTTCACAAAGAGACTTGATGTGGTTGTAGGCAGATGTCTGAAAATCTGAGGAGAAAGGAAAAAGGATACTTAAAGTTGAAGTATCAGGATTTGAATATAGTCTTTTAAGCTGAAGTTAAACACCTCTATAATTATAACAGAAATCAGTTACACAACTGGCGTACAATTTATAGAAATTTGATGAACATTTTTATATATATCTTTTCATGTTAATTGAAGTTGATTTAATTTCATATTTTCTTACAAGCTTAAACAAATAGAAATAAGAACTTTTTGGTGGGCTAACTAAATCACTGGATGTTTTACATACACATATATTTTAATATGCTGCAATACCTGCAACTTGGGATATTATGTGCATATTTTACATTAATAATTTAAATAATTAATTAGTAATTAATGTACAAATGAAACAGGAGTTTACATTTGAAAATTTCTCTTCCAAAACAACTATTCAATGTAGCTGAATTCGTCAGGAAAAGAATATTTATGGCTACAAAATTTGATGAGTCTATTACATTAGACACATAGTATATTCCTCCACAAATACTGATTTTCTCAATAGATTCGCATTTTCCCCTGTCACTGTTATTAATTTCCTGAAAACTGAGCCTTTAAGAAATAATTTGAAATGGTAGGGAAGAAGTTTTTTTTCAAGTGGGCAGTTTGAGCTAGATCTTACAATTTTTTTCAAAGAAATTCCAATCTTTGGGGCATTAATAGCTCAGCCTCCTTCTGAGATGGTAGAGTCTAATACTACAGTCAGTGAATAAACTTTGACGATATATATTAAATTTTTTTAAAGCATTTCTTGGATAATAATACTAACTGACACCCTAAAAAGTGATATCAATAGGGGAAAAGGATAACCGTGAGTTACTCACAGGTGGTGGATTGATTTTATGATCATTAAGGCAAGCAGGTGTGAGTTGGTGGGGGGAGTGAGGAGGGAAGTGGAAAACATCTTTATGGCATTCCAGTAAACCACAAACCACTCCATTTTTACTTTCATGATTGATGATGCCACTGAAAACCCTCCATAGGACGACTGTACTTCCTTGAAGTTCAAACTAGAGACCATTCATTATGCTGTATATTTTCTACCCTGACCTGATATTGATGTACACTGTATTTAATGAATCATATTTATCACACTCTGCTTCAGCACAGGATATACTGTGTATCTTATCTTACACTCATGGTCCAAGTGGGAAATGCAGCAAGTGAGGTCTGGGCATAGCATCTGACAAGAGGCAGGTTAGGAAATACCAGACAGGAAGGAAGAAGAGATAGGAAACTTGAGCTGGAATCTCTAGCTGAGACTACACAGAGCATTCCAAACAGTGGTGAAAATGAACAGTGGGCTCCTGTCATCTGAATGGTGGCACAATGACAATGTCTGGAAAACCAGATTCTCCCAGCTTTCACGCTATCACCTGTATCAGTTTTCCACTGATGTTCGGAACAGTTTCCCAAAGTGGTGAATCCATGTGCATATACCCAGGGCCAAACATTTCTACCGAGATAAAAGTAAAGTGTTTAAATAGGTATTTTAAAGGAAATGACAAATGAAAAGTGAGGAGAAGAAACTATTCTATGTATATTTCTAACCTAGTGCTTTTTCTTAAAAGAAAACAAATAATTTGACTTATATATAGTGTTTAATCACATATAGTTATATTATACATTTTCCTTAGTGCCTTGCTGAAGTTTTTGATATTTTGGGGCACATGATGGTTGGGCAGGACGAGCCATGCCAGGCCACAGCCATCCCAATAAACACTGGTGTGGAGGCTCACCTAAGGTAGGGAAAGTTACCTGAGGACACATCATGGGAGGCAGCCAGAAGGAGTAAACAATTCCAAATACAACACATTCATGGTACAAACTGAAGTATAAACATGAAAGTATTATATTTTTCTTAAACCACTGTCTCAATTGCATTATGTCAAATCTCTCTTCCACAGCAGTTAGAAGACCCCTTAACAAGACTTGGCAGATTTCATAACTTCTGGGTTACTTTTAGTTATTCACTTTCAGCTATTAAAAATTCATCAATTTCAAATTTCCAGTTTGTCTCCAATTCAGAGCTCTCTTTTTCTGATCACTGGCCAGTCTTGAGCCTAAGGAGACTTAACTGGGAGGGGCACATGGCCTGTTCTCATTCCTGTTTTCAAATCAGCACCAAAGATTCAAAGACGACCCAGGTTTTGTTTTGAGATACCATATTTCCTTCCATTTTTAAGGCATAACTCCCTTCTTCTCTGGGCGAGGGGCGGGTGGGGGTGGGGGTGCGTGGGGGGTAGTGGGGTGAGTGTAGAGGAGGAAGGGCAAATTCTCCCTATTTAACTGCCCTGGTGTGAGTTGTCATGACTTCTCTGGCTAAGATGGACTAGTTGTCCATACATTCTGGCTCTCTCGGGTGACAAGGTTTTAAGGACACTGTGGAGTCTGCTTTCCTCTCACTTCTCTGACATGACTTGACATGGTCTAAGCCTCCTCAATGTCCCCACTATCCCACCCTATAGGACACCCCATAGCTGCTTGATGCTAAGGTTCCCTTTCCCAAGGTTGGGCATTCTTAGGTGGGGGTTTTAGCCACTCAGCTCATGCCTGGTGGAAAAAATGGGAAATTCACCTGTTGAAATGGCGAAAGTCAGGAATCAGCTCAGATACTACGAAATCCTTTTTTGCTATTTTTGTGTGACATCCCACCTCTCCTGAATTTCTGAGTTCCATTGCTTTCAGCAGCTAGCAACCTGTCTCTTCTTTGAAGAAATGCCCTCAAGCTACTGGAACTTACAGAAATGCCAAAAAGTTTATTTCCCCTGGGAGGCTGTTTACCAATAAACTGTTTGGCAAGGAATATGAATGCCCAGCTCTCTTCATTCAGTGTGAGACAATTTAGAAGCTTAACCTAAACTTCAGAGCTTTCCTGCAGAATCAGGCCAAGCCCTGACTTTCAGACTCTTGTTCAGCTTCTACTCTTTCCCTGTTCTGCTTCCCTGACCCTCCTCCCAATTTCCTTCCTGGTTTCTCCTGGGAACTTTCTTAATAAATCACTTGAATCCTTGCTCAGGTTTGTTCCTTTGGAATCTGACCCAAGAAACCTACCCCTGATAGCAGTTGGGTAAAGCATGGAGCTCTGTCACACTGCTCCCTTTTCATCCTGCCACTTTTTTCCAGTTTTCTTTCGGATTAATTTCAAAGGTCTGAGTAGCTATTAATGTTCCTTTCCTTCCTTCTTTCTTCCTCTCTCCTGCCCTTTCTTCCTCCTTCTCTTCCTTTCTTTTTCCCTCCCTCTTTCCTTTCTTCCTTCATTCTTTCCTTGTCTTTCTTTTTCCTTCCTATTCTATCCCCTTTCTAGATTGAGCACTGTGGTACCAGATTTCTAGTCTTTTATAGCACTCATGAAATTTTGGAGGGGAAGCTAAACTGTTTTTGAATTCTTTGATGAACTGATTTTTTTTTTTCATAATAAGGCTTCTCTTTTGTTACTTAAAATGGTAATGCTATTGGTGCTGAGAACAGATTGATATTTTTTATGAAGGAGAAACTGAGTAGAAAAGAGGATTCTTGAAGGCCAACTTGCTCTGGATTACCACTGGCAAGCCTTCTTTGAGGACCTGAACTTCAAGTTTCCAAATCTACCTAAAATAAAAGTTCAAAGCCAAAATCAATTCCTAGAGCAAGCAGTGGAGGCCAAGGCAGTGCCATCATCTCCTTCCCTTGACAAAGGATCATCAATTCCTCCAGTACGGACAGTGCCAGACACAAGATGGTTCAATTTATGCTTTTCCAACTTTATGAAGGTGTGTAAGCGATATGCAGTCAGTAGAAGCAGTAGGACACTCCTTGTGGTGCTGGGCAGCAGTAGCCAGTGCAGCCACAGCTTCCAGTCAGCCACACAATCACTAGGGTGAACAACCGATGCTCTACAGTGTCCTGTGTTGCCAGAAGATTTTGTAAGTGTTCTGAGCATGTTTAAAGTAGGCTAGGCTAAACTATGATGTTTAGAAGTTTATGTGTATTAAATGCATTTTCAACTTATGAAATTTTCAACTTATGATGGGTTTATTGGGATGCAACCCCATCATAAGTCTAGGAACATCTGTATTTAATAATGTCTAAAGCTCTGGAAAGTGCAAGAGAAAAAAGGGAAGGGGAACTCACCACAAATAAAATGGTAAGGTATGAATGGCTAACTTTTATTTGTTTTCTATAGTTTGAGCCTAATGACACCTCAGGAAGATGAAACAGGAAACCTGTATAACAGTCGGATAATTAAAACGGCACATTGGCAAGAGATGGTTTCCCTTGTCCCTGATACACAGTGTTTATGAATGAAAGCGTCAGCATCCCAGTGGCTCTCCTTTTGAACTGGCTCATCCATTACTGGGGTAATGATTTTCCGTCTGGGCAACAGCAAAGCCAAAGGCCTATTACACTGGCAACATAAAGTTAAAAAGACATTATGAATAAAACGTTGGCTCATGCCGGCTTTTGCCAAGCCTTCTCCAGAGAAGATTGCCTGATGCCGACACTTGTTTATTACACTTAATAATGTTTACATAATTCTTCCTTGAGCTCATTAGAGCTGTCAGATCAGAAGTAAATGTGTTCCCCCCTCTGTTTATCTCTAAAGACTTCGCAGTCAATAAAGCAAGATGAATGACATCCAGGGCGCAGACAACGTACTCTTGAGCTTTGCAAACACTGCCAAGTTAAACTGTCGGCCCGGGTGGGCTGCTGCGTCTCAGGACTGAAGGAACATGTATCTGATCAACCACTTCGTTCTCTTAGCAGTGTTTCTCCAACTTTAATGTGGTTGGAATCACATTAAAGAGCTTGTAAAAATACACATTGCTAGGCCCCACCCCAGAGATTCTGATTCAATAGATCTAGGGTGGTGCCCAGAAATCTGCATTTCTAGCAAACTCACAGGTGATGTTGATGCTGCAGGTGCATGGACCACGCTCAGAGTAGCCCTATCCTAGAGGTCATTTCCAACTGTTTGTTGGATGCGGGCGGGGAGAGTACCCCTTGGTAATTTGGGACATCCCGGCTGGTCTATGGCATGCATGAGCAGCAGTGGTGACGGCGACAGGGGCCAGAGCAACATCCCGGGCAGTGGCGGTGGCGGCAGCAGCAGCAGCGGCAATCACCGTGGCCGCCGGCTCCATAGCAGCTCACGCAGAAACCCCCCTGGGCGGTCGGTGGTGGCTCCGTGCGGTTGCGGGCCAGCGTGGAGAGGCGGGACCTGGCGCCCGGGGGAGGGGCCTGGCGCCCGGGGGCGGGGCGCAGTGAGCAGGGCTCCCGCTGTCTGCTCGCGGCGGCGGCGGCAGGGGCTGAGGGCACAGCCAGCGGGCGGCGCGCCGCGGACTCCCAGGCAGCCCGCCGAAAGGTAAAGCCAGGAGAGCGCGCTGGCGGGTCTTCCTGCCGAGTGATTGCTGTCCAAGCCCTGAGAGTCTCTGGAGCCCCAAGATGCGTCTGGGCGCCCAGGGCATTTACATTGCATCCAGGGACCGGCTGCCGAGAGGGGCTTTTGCGTGTACCGCGGCCGGGCGCGGGGCTGGGGGTTTGGGGGTCTGCAGCGGGAGCCCGCGACCGATCCCAGGACATCCGGACTCGCAGACAACTTTGCGCAGCGGTCGTCTTCCAAGTTCCCTTTATTGCTATTGTCTTAGCGCCTCCCGTCTGACAGTCTCCCCGGACTCCAGCTTTGTTCTCATCAGGCCAAGCCCGCCGTCCCCAAGGGCGTGAACCCGGGAGTCTCTGGCAAGTTGCACCTGCCAGTGGATCTGTCCGGGCTCCCGTCTCATCCCTACCCGGTCCCGCGCTGTTCTGCGCACGCGAGCGCTGGGACCGCGAGACCCGGCGTCCATGGGACCAGGGTTCAAGCCCCATTGCCTTGAGGGGTCTAAGCTCGGGGCTGGGGCGTCGGACTTCCAGGGTGAGCATGATTTGGGGCCAGAGAAAGGGCGAGAAAAAGTTTGGAGCATTGGCTGGGCCTAAGGAGCCGGCAGCGCCAGGCTGCACATGGCAGGAGTTGGAAAGAGTGCTAGGGGCTCGGCGCCGGGCAGAGGGACCCGGGTAGGGACAGAACCCTGGAGACTGAGGCTCCAAGCCCGGACTGTCAGTGAGGATGGGGTGCTTGCTGTTTGCGCGCGTTGGCAGGAAAAGGCTGTGTGTGATCGCAGAGAAGATAGGTGAAACAAAAAGAAGAGAGAGGTACTAGGGGTGTATGTAATTGTAGTGTGCCCAATGTGCACTTTCCCCGCTCTGGATATTTTGAAAAAGCTGTGCACAGGATGCCTCGTGTCGAACTCCGGGAAGTGGGCGTAGGGGTGGGGACGAGGGATAAGTTTTACCCAGTGCTAGAGCTGGCTTTGAAAGCGAACAGGTGACAGAAGATGTGTGCGTGTGTATGTGTATGTGTGCGTGTGTGTGTGCGTGTGTGCGCGTGTGTGTGCGTGTGTGTGTGTGTACGCGCGCGCAGCGGCTCGGGTGCTGCTGGTGCAGGACCGCCCGCCGTGCCTCCACCCCGCCCCCTTCCAGCGCTAGACAGCCGCGTGAGTTTTCCTGCCCCTGCCCGCCCGAGACTGGCAGGCGAGAGGCGAAGTGATGGTCAGGGAGTGGAGCAGACAAAAGGGTGCACTTGGACGACCCTCGGAGGGCCAGGCGTCTGGAGTGCGTGTGTGTGGCTGGAGAGGGTCCTTTCCCTGCCTGCTAGGAGAGAACCCTGAGAGAAGAGGGATGAGGTAGGAGAGGGAGAAAGACAGGTGAGGTGGAGCGGAGAAGAAGAAACAGAATCGGAGGGAGTACAGAGCCGAGATTTAAAAACATCTTGCCTGATTGGCGGTAGATTATAAGTCGATTTTTAAAAAGGTGAGAAAGGAAAAGGAGGAGGAGAAGCAGGAGGAGGAAGAGGAGGAGGAGGAAGGAGGAGAATGGAGAAGGAGAAGGAGAACGGAGGAGGACCCAAAACCCTGAAGCTAAAATTTTGGAGGATGGGGGTGCAATAAGTTTGGTTATTTAATAAGTAAAAAGGTATTTTATCGAGCGATGTTAAAGTAAGTCTGAAACCTTCTCCGAAATTTATTGCTGGATTTAGATAGTCTCCTTTGACACATCTTTCCAGCACCTACTCCAGAAGTACCTTTTGACTGTCAGAAAGAAGTAAAAGGCATATACACACAAATAAAATGCAGCTAAATGAAGTTTAAATGAAGCTTTGAGCAGGATTAAATGGCTTGTGTAACTGCTGAATATTGCTAAAGTACTGTCAGGGCTATAAAATAGCCAGACAAAAATAAAGGAAAAAATAATTGTAACAAGAAAATGAAGGCTTTACAAGAACTTCAGTAATGAACACATAACAATTGATGGTATGATGCAGTAATTATTTTCGTATTTACGCCATTAACGATTGTAATTTAACGTTAATGTCCTGGTATTTTATTCCTTCTCATTTGCAGACAAAAGCACATCTGAGACGCCATCAGGGAGTAATTTGGTAATATAAAGTCATGAATAGAAAACACTAAACCATGCTCAGAACTCTGACAACATAAAGCGTGAAACAAAATAACCTCATTTGCTGTTTATTATCTGTCTTTATAAGTCTGTTTACCATCATTTGCATAAATGAATAGCTAAATTGTATAGTATATCCCTTTTTGGAAAAAATACTTGATGCTTATAGATATACTAGGGGAAAAACTAGTAGGTAATATAGGTATATATAGTAGGGGGAAAACTAGTAGGAAAAAAACTTTGTGGGATTAGAAGCTGTCTGCAAATAATGAGAATGCAAATTTAACCTACTTTAGGCATCCTTATTTTATTTAACGTGGCTCAAATAGCTTTTATCAATATATATGTAATTAGTAGATGGACAGACCCTAAACTTCTTTTGTAGCTAATCTTAACCAAACCAAACCAAACCAAACTGAAGTACTCCACATTATATCATGAAAGTTTTGTTAACCTGAGAAGCTCTTTTTTTCCCTATTCAAACTTTCAAAGGTTACATTTTCTGAAAGTGAAAAGGAAGGAGTTTATTAGAGGAAGCTCGAAACAAAATTTTTTCAGCAGAAACTTAAGTTATTAACATTTAAAGGAAAATAAACATCAGAGTTCTTACCTTTTTAAATTGTGCATTACTTTAACCTTAGGATATTTGTTAAAACTGCTTTACTCAAATGATAAAAGGAACAATTAAAAATTGTATTAGAAGGGCTTTGAAGTAACATGCCAACAAAACAGCTGAGCGAAATGTGTGGTGGGTTGGGAGGAATCACTCAATCACATGAATGTTTAAAAAAATCCATTTACTAGTACCAGGCACACACAATATCACAATGATTGAATGCATCTTTTCCTTTCCATACAAATATGCTGGTCTCATGTGGAACAGCACAATGAAATCAGGACTACATGAGAATGGATTCCATGTGGGAATAAGGACCTTGTATTTTAAGTAGGGAGAAAAATAAAAGAATAAGTGGCAAGTGAGCTGTTCATTTCAGTAGAGACTGGTAATTATGTAAGATTGGGGCCAGTTGTTAACAGTTTGCTGTTTATAAACTTGGGAAATGGGAGATGAGAACAAAGAACAATTTGAATGCAGGTTTAATTATTATATTCACCCTTAAAGAAAATCACTATTTGTCTGTGTTACCACTTTTATATTCTAAATATTTGAAAGGCTGACCAATTTCTCTATATTTCCATTGTTCTTTATAACATTGTTTTGTAGAGAAGTTCTATATTTTTCTTTATTTTAAAAGCCCAAATTTTGCTTTTGGTTAATTCATTCTTTATTCATTTCTGCAACATATGTTTATTTAAAGTGTCCATTACTAATGATCAGATATTATACTAGGTACTTAGGATTCAAGAATGAGTTAGACTCAGGCTCTGTTCTTGGAAAGTGAGTCTCATAATATATGCAATTATTATTTGTCAATTAAAAATAAAATAATATTTTTTAAATGAGGGAGACAGTTACATAGATAAATAAATACAATAAAATGTAAGAATTGACAGTCTGTCCTAGAACTTTGGAATGAAATAGACTGGGTTCAACTTTCAGTTCTGCTTCTTATTAGCTCTGTGAACTTGATCCAGTTATTTAACCTCTTTGAGCCTGAGTTCTTCTCATCTGGTAAATGGGGGAAATAACACTTTCCTAAATCATAGAGTTGTTATGAAAATTACATATCAACATATTTTTTAATGTCTTCCTCCGTAAAAACAAACTCTGGATCCCATACCTCTCAGCATCCCTCACCTCATTTCTCTGCTCCATGCTCCATGTCATTGACAAACTTCCGGTGAGGCTTGTCTGCGTATGCTGTGTCCACCTCCGCTCTACCCTACTGTCTGTCCGACTCCAGTGTGGCTTCTGCCTCCACTTATGAAAACAACTTCTGTTGAGGTCAGCAGTGACCACTGTATAATCAGATCCAGTGAGCTGCATTCTCACTCAACTTCTTGGAGCATTTGAAAGAGTCCACTGGTCCCTTTGCCGTCACAAGTTATTTTCTGTTGGCATCTTTCGATGACTTCAATGGCTTCTGTGAGACTATGCATCTCCAGTTTTCCTTGCTAGGCTTTTATTATTTCTTAGTTGGCTCCTCCTTCCTGACCTCATCTCTAACTAAAGGTTGGATCTTCCCAACCTTAGGGCTGTATCTTGGGCCGTCTTCTTATGTCTCCTTCTCCCCACTCCCATTAGGTAATGTATTTCATGCTCACGGTTTTAAGTCTGTCCAATGTGCTGACTCAATCTATGTCTCTAGTCCATGCCTGACCTCTGAGCTCCAGAAACATCTCTTCAACTGTCTGTTTAACTTCTCCACGTGGATGTTCCACAGGCATATCAAACTTCTTACATCTAAAATCAAAGTCTATATTACCACTACCAATAACCTCCTAAAATTATTCTCTCTTTAGTCTTCCTTATTTTGGGAAATGACAACATTCTACACCCAGTTGCTCAGTCCAGAAACTTGGATTTATCCCTTTGTCTCAACATATTTCTTAATTCTTCGTCATGTACTTTGTGTTCAGGGTAGGTGTTTGCTTGATACACACAGGTAGGCCTGCCAGTGTTAAGGGTTTATAGTATGCATTTGTTCGGATGGGACAGTGCTCTTGCCATAGCAGTTGGTAAATATTCTGGACTGTTACCCCTGCTCATGTCTATCTTCCTCTGTCCACCTCCATTGCAACCCCCAGTGTGCAGGACACTATGACCTCTCACCTATTATTTTTGTACTGATATGATAGCCAAACTAATTTACTATATTTTACAGATTATGTAAAATAAGTTTCACACAATCTAATATTAGGAGGTTGGACATCAATTAAGAAAGACCTTTAACTTTGCAATGGTAACTCACTAATTTAATACTAAGAGGTTGAATACCCAAGTCCTGTATGGGCTGAGAAATATGCTTGGTGGATCCCATGCTAAAACAACAAATTATGGAATTCCACTTTTGCCACATTTGGAATACAGTACTATGTTTGCTTTGTAATCTTAGGAAAATGAAGTCAGATTAAAGCTCTACCACTAAAAAAAGTAAATTGAAGTAATCATAATCTTAAATAGTCCATTTTTTTCTCTTGGCCTAAAGAGCATATTTAATAAAATACCTAATCTATTGTAGAAATATAATGAAGAGACAGAGTACCAAGCATGTTAAATGTTGTATACAGAATTTTTGACAAACAATAGAAAATGAAAGCAAAGTAATTTGAGTAAGGAGTATCATCAGTGTCAACTTCAAAACTGTTTGTTGTGCCAGTCTTCTTCTCTTTTCCTGGGAGGCCACTGTTCTTAGTAAAATGGGCTAAGTATATGCTCCTTGAGGACACTTCTGCGCATCTGTGAAGCAAAAGGTTTTACCTGAAAAGGGCAGTGATAACGTCAATGTAATCACGTAAACAAGACTCCAGTGATTGTTTAGTGATGTCATTGGAAGTCAAAGATCAAGAAAAGTCTAAGTTTCAATTTTCTAGAGATAGAGGTGTTTTCGTTCACAAAAGGGTCACAGGACCACAAGAAGAATTTGTTCAAGTGTAAATGCACTTTACATTCTGTTAGTCTGATTGCGCTGCTCCTGGATTTTACTTTTGCATTGCACGGGACTGTGGAACCAGCCTCCCAGTAACCTTCCTTTCTCCTTTTCCTCTTCTCCCTTCCTCTTTCTTTCTCTTCCACTATTTAATTCCTCACTTCTTCTTCAGTTTGTACTTTTTACTTCTTCATTTTCCCTTGTGCCTTTTCACTTTCTCCCCTTCTCCTGTCCTTTATTATTTTTATTGTAGAAGCAAAAGCAAACAAAATGGGAAGCTCTGTGTGAGCTCTCCCCTGCCTGTTTCCACCATTATAGGATTTCATGTGCCACTTGCCTTTTGTACTTGGTGATCTTGGCATCCATCACTTCAAATTTATACCAGAACCTTAAAATTCTTCCATCAGTTTCCCCTGTAACCACAAATAAACATACAAGAAAATGGAAGAAAGGGAATTGATCAAATGTCTTTGTGGATCAATGCTACCCTGTTCTAGAATGATCTTTTCCCAATACGTTGTTTTTACAGGCAGGTAATACAAAGGGCGGAAAGCCAGTTACAAAGTAACTTCCTGAGTTCAGGTGCTGTTTTGGAAGATGCAGGCTCCTCTTCACAGCAATGGTGAAAATTAGAATAATGAGTTAAATAATGACAATATTTATTGATATGTGTTATTGTCTATTCTTCTCTCCTGGTAGGCCATATTCTAGGTGAAGAAACAGACTGAGCAGGGTTAAATGACTTGAGCAAAGGTTGTAGAACTGAAAGTTTGAGAGTGGCAGTTCAGATCCTCTTAACCGCAGTACTCTACACTGCAGTAGAGGCACCTCCGCAGCAACACCCAGGTTCCAGCTGTGAATATATTCATATTGACAGTGAGCTTCAGAGATACCAGACACCATAGTAACCACTTTAAGATGGCTGGATGTAACTCAAAGAAATGATGGGTGGCAGGAGTGGCATTCATGGGCCCTGCCGGCTCAAGCTATAGAGGTTAGTTGGGTAGATCTTAAAGTTAGATCTTTCACAGGAAAGCAGGGTACAGGCAACTCATCATAGACTGTCTCTCCAGTGTGGTTACTGGGAAAGCCTGAAAACTAGTGGGATCTTCACTCTGGGATGACCTAAGCATCACAGGCTCTGGAAGTAACTTGAGTGGCTCCCTGCAAATGTTCTTCATACAATGCACTTTTCTAATTTTTGGATAAACATAGTATAGTTTGTCTTTTGTGAGAGTGAATGTAGACAACGCTGTGTCTGAGCAGAAGAGAAATAAGATGGCATTGTGTAAGTGAAATGAGTCCTGACTGAGGAATGAGCAAAAGAGAACTTCTCTTCTGTAAACTGAGGCAATTGCAATTAGCTTATCTCTTTAATCTTTGCTGCAGCAATGCCCCATGATCCTAGACATGGAGAAGGACTGGGTATAAAAAAGAGGACAGTTGGCAATCAGTGCTGAGTGTCTTATAAGGGCTTCCAACTGACTCTTGTTTTCTAGCAAAGTTTATTCAAGAACTAGTTTGAATTACATTAAGCACGTGAGGAAAGACCACGACAGTATTCCACCAGCTCCCTTACTGGAGATCCTGTTTCCACCCTTGCCTTGCATAGTGGCTATATTTGTCTTATTAAAATGTTCATCAAAATATGATACTTATTATGCCAGGGCCCTCCAGCGGCTTCATATCTCACTCTTACTAAAAGCCTAAGACCTTACAGGGTCCCCTCAGGCTCCTTATGATCTGGCCCCTTGTTGTCTCTCTGACTTCGTCCTTGGCCTCCTTTGTTAAATGAATCTGTGATTGAATCACTCTGGAGGAGCCAGGGAATTTCCAAGGTGCTCAATAGTGTTTGTTGAATAAATACAGAAGGGGAAGATTTACTGTTTTAATGAAGATATTTTGGAGAAATTAGGGTTACAGAAAAGAGGGACAGGAACAATTTAGTGAGATAATGAGGATAAGAGTTACAATATCAGGACTTCTGGATGCGGACCTAAATTTTTCATCACTTATTTATTCATTTAATAAGTATTAATAGTTAATGAGTACCTACTATGTACCAGAAACCAATCTAAAGGCTGGATGTCCATTAATAAACAAAATGGCAAATTCACTGGCCTCTTTGGGCTGAAATTCAATTGAGAGACATACTGCAATAAATTAGACCAATACAACTATAATTTCAGATAGTAATACATCCTATGAAGAACACCTCAGTGTACAGTTTACCTCTTTGACTTTATCCATTGGCCTCTTATGTTGAATGAATGAGTGAACGACTCTTGAGTTAGCCAGGGAATATCCAAGGTAGAAGAGAGGTTTAAATGCAGGTCCACATTTTCCTGGTATTAAACAATGAGTAAGGTGGTCATCTGTCTGCCTCTCCCCTGTGCTGCGAATGGTACGGATCTCCTAGATGAGTAAAGTTCAGTCTTGTATCAAGTGATTATATAGTCTTTTCTTCCTTAAGATTTTTCCACTAGTGAAATAAGGCATACTTTTAAAATACTGTTTCAAAAATACACAGTTTGTTAATTTTAGAACTATATTAAATGTTTTACTGTTATAATGGCAGTTGTAGTTTTCTTTTGATAAATAATTTAATAAAGAAGTAAAACTTTGGGTAGATAGTTTTTTTCTTGCCTCATATATCAATACATTCAATATTATAGTTAAAAGAGATAATATTGAAAAATTTAAATTGAAGAACTTTAGCTTCCATGTGATTTGCACATTACTCTATTTTCTCAATACCAATTTTGGCCTCTTTGTTTTCTGTTTGTGTTAATTTTTTTATGGTAGTGTTAGAAAACTAATACAGCCTCCAGATCACTATGATTGGCTTGGAAACATAAATGGTTAATGACACAGTCTCACCAAAAAGGAAATGATGATCCCTTTGCATGAAGCTTTCTGAGCCTTTCTGGTACTACTCATTACAGTCACCAGTGGCCATGGGGTGTGTGTTAGTTTTCTATCACTGCCTTCATAAATTAAAACAAACGTAGTGGCTTAAAACATCACAAATTCACTCTCTCCTTCACAGTTTCTATATGTCAGAAGTCCAGGCAGGCTTGGCTAGATATTCTTAGAGTCTTGAAGGCCAAAAACCGAGGTGTCAGCCAACCTGAGGTTTTGGTTCAAGGGAAGAATTTGCTTCCAGGCTTGTTTAAGTTGTTGGCAGAATTTAGTTCCATGTGATTGCAGGACTGAGGTCCCCATTTCCTTGCTGGCTGTCAGCCGGGGATCATTCTCAACTCTTAGAGGCAGTTTTTGGCTAGTGGTACCATCCATCTTCAAAACTAGCCAACAGTGTTTGAGCCCATGTAGTTCAAATTTCTCTGACTTTTAATACATCTCTTCTATCTGCAGCCAAATAACTTTCTTTGCTTTTAAAAGGCTCATGTGATTAGATTGGGCCCACCCATAATCCAGGATAACCTCTTTTTTTAAAGGTCAACTGATGAGTAACCTTAATGACATCTGTAAGGTCTCTTTTACCATGTAAGGTAACACATTCACAGGAATGACAGCACAGCGAAAGATCCTGGGGCCAACATTTTGCTTACCACAGGGCCCATGAGACCTACCTCTGGGAATATGGTTGTTAACTGAGAGAGACCAGATAACCTGATAACTATCAGAAACTATAACTGAACAACTATATTGGAAAGCTATAAACTTTTGGCAAAGGAGAAAATGGTGGTCTTTTAGTACATCCTGTAATAAAGCCACTGTAGATTAAAGATACCTACAGTATTAAACAAAACAAAAATATCTTATTTAATTTTATGAGATGTGGCCTTCAAAAATAAGCCTAAATAAGCAAAGAATGCTTCATGTGCAGGAGTGAAATATTCAAATGCCTTCAGGAGTCAGGAAGCAAGGGAGGCAGCAAGAATACTGGCAACAGTGATACGGATTAAGAACACGAAAGAGGGCAGCCCTAACCCAGCTCCAGGAACTTGCTTTCTTTGGAGCAATTTCAGCCTACTAATGGCAAATTTCTGACTTTAAATGAGGGTGTGGAAATATGGATTTTTGTGTGAATCTGGAAATCTGTGTAAAATCTCCAGCTTTTTTAATGCCAACTAAATGAAAATTAAAAATAAAAGGAGCACCAAAACCTAATATATTTCAGGATTAAATTTGGCCGTGGGCTGCCAGTTAGCAATTTATGGTTTTAGTCATACAGAGTAAAGTGCACATTTGAGTAAAAGGTATTCAATATGATGGAAAATACTCAATTTAGGAATTGGCATTGAAAAAGCTACTAAATTACTGCAATATAGTAAGACTCGGAAGTTTTTGGCTTCAGCTTTCAGATGTAACAGTGCAACTTTAGTGTTCTACTTTTGTTATCCTGTAGTAAAAAAAAAAAAAAAAAAAAAAAAAAGATGATATGGTAATGCTGTTCCTGAGTGTTTAACCTTACATGGGTGTCTAGAATACCATTTTTTCATGATTTATACTTTTCAGGTTTAGGTTTACAAAGCAAAAGGGATCAGGATAAATTGTTATGAATTATCCACTGAATTTGAAAGACTGGGAAGGAACAGTTTGGATAATTGAAACGCATCCAGATCACAAAATTAGAGTTGTCTTAAAAGTGAGAGAGGATATCCTTTTAAAGTACATACTGATTTAAAATGAAAATTTATTTTATGATGTAGCAAAGTGAACAAAGAGGCTCAGAAAATTTATCCCATAGAGTTTGAGGTTCATAAGTTAAAAAAAAAATGTCTCCAACTGGGTGGGAGCAGGGTAGGGTGGTATCACAGCTGAGAGCACAGCTGTGTGACTCCAACTAATCCAACTTTGACTTAGGGCTCTACCAGTAGCCAGATGAGTGACCTCTACTAAAGTTATTGCACTTCTCTGAGGCTAGGTTTTCTCATCTGCAAAATGGGACAATTAGCACCTAACTCAGAGTTTGTTGTGAAGATTAAATGGAATGATGCCTTTAAAGCCCTTAGGTATTATTGCTATCGTTCTTCCGTAATTCTAGATCTGTACACCTCGCATTTTAGCAACTACCATTACTTCTTATGTGGTGGATTTAAAAATATTGCCTAGATAAGACCAATATTTATCTGTTGCTTATTAAATGAAGTGGTGAGGGCTTGAAGGAACCAGGCAGAGTCTGAATTGATTGATCCTTCATTGCTCCTTCGGCCACTGCCACCTTAGTTGAGGTAGATGAGGGATTTTCTTTTTCCCAGAAATTCCCAGCAAGGAATGTTACTATGGTTGCACAGAAACATTTTTGGACTCGGTGCCTAAGGACCTGGATGCAAGTATTGCTTTTACAACATTCTAGCCAAGCCATATGAATGTAGGAAATGAAATACATCCAAGTTCTCTGAGCCTTAGATTCCCTTTGTCTGAAATGGAAAACCAAATTTTCTAACTCGCTATGGGCTTGAAAGTGTTGTCTAAGACAATGTATATAGAAGCTTTTTATAGCCTTGGATTGTAAATGGTTAGTATCTGTTACTGCCCCTATTGGCCATTTTCTTCACTCCAGCATAAGTAAGAGGAAAAAAAAGTAAAGATGACTTGGAGCACAAATGTAAAGATGACATCCAGCATAGCTACTTCTAAATCATTTAATAAATATTTACTGAGCATCTATCCTTTTCCAGTTATAATAGGTGTCGGGGCTAAAAACAAAGACACACACAGTGCCTGACCTCTTGGAAGTCATGGTCTATCTGGGAAAACAAACTCTGTAGTGCACTGTGATGCACATGCTAATGCAGGTTTTTGCAAAGTATTTTGGAGATCAATGGGCCAGTAGTATGGAGGGAGTGTCCAGGAAGACATCCTAATTGAAAAAATATTAAAATATTTTTTGCTTGAGATCACTGTATCCCAGGAGATGCTCTAAAAGACAAAAAACATCAACCAAACAAAACTAAATGTTTCCCCATTTGCTTTCTTGAACTTTAATTACTGTATACTCAATTCAACAATTCCATGGAACTTTTCTCATTTTTCCCACCTAAGATGAAATCTCTAAAATTATTACATAAGACTTCAAAGTATGACAGACAAAAGGAATTTACCTGGTATAGGCCCAGTGACAACATCAACACAGATTGTACATACAAATGCACACACAAACCGCAGTCTTCAGTCACAGCAGGTGGCCACGTGCTTGTAATTGATCAGAACTGCTGCTCAGATGAGGGTTACTGTAACTGCTGCTCAAACTACTGTAATGAATCAGAAAGTTCTTGTTTAATTTAGAATATTCCAGAAGGTGTGTTGCAGTTTTGATGACTGTAAAATACCATAGATAGTAAGATCATGCTGAGAAATAGATTTTAAAGAAAAATAGTTAAACCAAATTTGTATAATAGTGATCCCCTTATATAAAAATTGAACACTATTCTGTCAATCTGATATTTTAGATGAGTAAAAACAATTAGACCAACAGAAGTCTACTTCATCACACAATTCTAATCCTAATAGTCTTTTAGGATGTCTCTAATGTAATAGCAAATAACAATAATAAAATGGTTTACTATTAATGAAATAATTAGAAAACATATTTCATAAATATAAACAGGAGTTGTATATCTATGAAGGTTAGTGGATTTGCATTAAGTTTAGAAAATATATAATATACACATTTTAAAAATTATTTTATATTTCTTTATTACACATTCCTTTTGTGAATTTCATATCCTTCATCTTTAATATTATTATATAGAACTAATAAATAAAATTAAATGTGAAAGAAACTATTGAGAAATGGCCCTTTTTTAGTTTTAATAATCAGAAGACAGAAAATATAATCCTGGATTTTTTTTAATTGATGCAGTCTGTTTTCATGCTGCAAAGGCCTACTGACGCATTAAGAATTCTCCATTTTTGTTGGTTTGATTTTCTATTGAGCAACATTCCTGAGTTTAATAGAATGAAGTGGGAGGGAAAAGACTGAGAACTGCTCAAGACTGGCTACAGTTATGAAAATAAGCAAATGATGGGAAATAATTCCGGTTATTTTCATTTTTAGTTTTATCAGAGATTCATTGTATTTAGATATGAAACATGGAAACAATTCCATTATAAATTCAAAGCTATAGTTAGATCAGCACATCAAAAACCACTTTAAAATGGAATTATTTTATCATTTTGATTTCTTTATTTCCCTTATAGAAAAATAAATGCCAATTGGGCTGCAAATTACCGAGGATTATCTTCTTTCCTTATAAGGGTTAGTAATATGAATATTATTTTGTGAGGAATTTGATTTGGCGGTCGAGGTAGTGATCTTATTAGCACAAGACT
This sequence comes from Avahi laniger, assembly GCA_963575035.1. NCBI lineage: Eukaryota > Metazoa > Chordata > Mammalia > Primates > Indriidae > Avahi > Avahi laniger. The sequence goes on from CAUYSK010049091.1 coordinate 45,418, forward strand.
CCCTTGGCCAATAATCTCATAACTATGGGATATATATTAAATCCTTTTCTATTTATATTCTTTGGCAGGCCGTTATTCATTGTTATTGTGGAGATTTTGTTAAGTAATAGTTCTCCTGAGAAATCATGGGTACTTTTTCGAGGTCACAATTTCCTATGAACTTAAAGAGTGGGCCATACATCCTCTCCTCTGTTAAGAACCCACTCTATACCCATTTTCTTTAATACATACTTTATTTGTAAGGTTTCTGACACTCGTTTCTTCCGAGAACTTAAGAATGATATATCACTCTTTATTTTGTGAAGTAAAATTGATTAGAGGAAACAATAAACATAATTCTTTAACCATGAAACCCAATATATTTTGAATACTTGGCTGGGCTGCATAACGATAGTCATATGTTCATTCTCTGGAGACTGCGGGGCTGAGCCAAAGGCTCCTGGTAAACAATCTTCACAGTATTTCTTCTTAGAGTGGAAGGAATTTCACCCTTGGCCTTTATTATTATTATTTCCTTTGCTCTGACATGACAAAAATCCATCACCTTCTAGATACCGGTACCTGTTCACCATTGTCAGGTCATTACCAGGAAGGGAAAGCCAGCTAATGCAATGTTTCTTTGTTGCTTTTTTTTTTCTTAAATTTACCTGGAGGTTTTAATGATAGCCATGTCTTTAAAAATTGGATTAATTGAGCAATGCTGCTGAGCGAAGAATCTCATACTATTTTGTACTGAGAGTCAAGGACCACATGAGGGCAACTCCCTCTTCTAAATCTGAGGCACTATAAACAATCTATTCCAGACAGGAAGAAACCTTAATGGATGAAGAGATCCCTTAAGGGAATAGGTAGAATATAGATTTTAAAAGACAGGAAGACAATTTCAAATCTTACCTTTAGTACTTACTAACTTTGGGACCCCAGACACGTTATTTATTGCTCTAAGTTTTCTCACCTGTAAAAGAAATGGAACAGCACCTACCTGTGGGGAATTAGTTGAATTTACATAGTCAAAGTACCTGGCACATTGTAGGCCCATTTTAAAGTGAGTTCCATACATTTATTTCCCTCATGGGCACACATAGCTCTGAATCAAATTTATATCTCCTGCCTGCCCACACAACGTCAAACTAATATTCAGATCAGCATCAAAATTAGATAAGCCTTTTATTGCTTTATGGTCCTCAGAAGAGGAGCATTACCATCATCTGGGAGCTTATTAGAAATGCAGAATCTAGGACGCAACCCCAGACCCACTGAATCCAAATCTGCAATGTAACAAGATACCCAGTTGATTCGTGTGCCCAGCCAAGCACCGAGATGGACCATGACATTTCTCTTGTGACAAAGTTGATCAGTTGTGCTATTGGTTGTCCATTCTTTTTCACCATTCTCGTGTTGTTTTGGCGATTTGAGGTGATAGACAAACACACACACACACACACACATACACACACACACACACACACATGCACACACAGGTATTCTCTCAGCACTTGTTCCTTGGGGAAGATCAACGCTTGTTCACTTGCACACACATCAGTGGAACATCCCTCAGCATAGGGCTTGGCACAAGTAGATCCTCAATAAATGTTTATTGAGTGAAATAAAACAGCCAACCGTCAGACAAGCAGACTCTCCCATCTGTTCTGCAGACACACAGCAGCTCTAGAAGGGCCTGGAGAGAGACAAATGTGCTGGAGGTCTTTGCCAGGAGGCATTACCCATACCCAGTGAGGAGGAGGGGTTTGCTCTCTGCTGTTCTTGCCAGGAGATCTGCTGAGGTTCTGAAAGCCTGTCAAATGTGCACAGCCAGAACAAAGGACTGGGAGCTCTCTTTCTTTTTTCTTTGCCCTGTCTGGCAAGGCTGGTGCCACGATGCTTTGGGAGTTTTCTTTGGGTGATAATCTTTCTTGCTTTTAACAGGCAAAGGAGTAGCTACAATGGCATTGCACCAGGGTTATATTTTCCCCGATCTGGGACTAACTGGTTTATGTCTTAAAATCTCTATTGGTTTCAAATTTCCAAGTTGTTGGATCCCAGGCTGGCATCAGGTATAGTTGAAGTAGGGGGAAACTGGGAAGCAGATATTATCTAGAGAGAGATGAAATCCCTGGAGAGAACTTGCTGCCTTGGGGACTGTGAGAAACAGGAAACTGTAGGTGCTTGAAGATTTGGGAAATTAAATTGTGCTACATAACCTTGGGGAAATAAAATATGGCACTTCTTTAATCTGTAAAATTGTGATAAAATATCTAAATTGAGTTTTATCCATTTATACCCACAGTATATTTCAATGAAATTCACATTAATAGTCCCTGGACCCGTAATACCTGGAACCTGCCTCCCCAGTGAGTTAGCACTCTACCACTCTTCTTTCTCCTTGCTGCCTAGGTCTGTCTTGGAAAAAGTCACCTGTCAGGTCAGGTGACTTCCTTTTGGAGTCATCTCCTATCACTTTCTGACTCTGCTTTGGTCTTGGAAATATGGTGAACTCCGAATGACCAGTGTCTTCCTCTTCAGCAAACTCCTTCATCCATGCTGCAAAATCTTTCTTTCTATCCTTCTATCCATCAATCAAAGCTCCCATTTACCCAGTGTGGCCAATCCCAGACAGGAGTTAGGAGGAAAACAATCAGGTTAGCATACCTACAAGAATCAAATCTCCCTAATCTTTTCAAGGATTTCTTTCTTTCTAACCCAGATGGAATCTTTATTCATGTGAAATTGCAATAATCTGAGTGACATATTTAAAGTAGCATAAGCAGATTTTTTGATAAAGGGGAAATTGCTCAGTATAATAGTTTGACTAAATACTAGCTATGGTATCAGGCAAATCGCCACATTTCAGTGGCTTAATACAATTAAATTTTAGGTAATATGTAGGAGGTGGTGTACTGATGGTATACGTGGACTAGGGAAGAACAGTAGGTGAGAGAGATATTCCATACAGTCATTCAGAAACCCAGGCAGACAAGGTCTCTGCCATCTTCCACATGTGGTTTCATAGGTTCCTCTGGGTATTGACATCCAGTTGGCAGATGAGGCAGGAGAGAGAGAATCGTGCATGGGAGATGTTTATGCGGCATGAGTTCTCACATCTCATTGTCTAAAACTGAATCTACAGCCATGCTTAACTGCAAAAGAGGCTGAGAAACGTAACCTGACTGTGTTCCACATTTGGAGATCATCAGTCATCAATCAGTCGTTGCTGCACTCCTGTACTCACAGGAACAGCCCCCGTTCCTGTTCCTTTTTTCTCTTTCTCCTGCAACTCCTCAGAGAGGTTTGACATTTCCTCCCCTCACTTGAGAGTCAGTTCTCTGCAGCAGGGAGCCCCCATCCACCCACCTGAAGAACAGGAATGGAATCTTAGCATGCCACATTTTAACAGTTGCCACCAATTAATCCAGACCCAATTTCCTGTGTTTCACAAGGATGTTGTGAGCATTAATGAATCATTTGGAGTGATTATCATCCCTTTGACCATTGTCTTCGTTGTCCTGTGTCTTTACAGTTTATACAGTGCAGGCAAAGATTTGCATAATACCCCTGGAAGAGGCAGAGTGCCTATTGTTATTCTAATTACCACAGGAAGAAGCTAAGATGCACATGTTAAAAGACATTCTGTCCAGGCTGGGCACGGTGGCTCACGCCTGTGATCCTAGCTCTCTGGGAGGCCGAGGCGGGCAGATTGTTTGAGCTCAGGAGTTCGAAACCAGCCTGAGCAAGAGCGAGACCCCGTCTCTACTAAAAATAGAAAGAAATTAATTGGACAACTAAAAATATATAGAAA